>JAGHKM010000033.1:0-119055 GCA_019097785.1 Fraxinus excelsior
TGATATACAAATTACATATGACTGAAAAACTATCTGAGTTTCAGTGATTAATCACAAGACCCGCTGAGAAATTCTACATGGAAAACTATCTGAGTGTCAGTAATTAATCTCTAACGAGAGATTCCACATGAAAACTATCTGAGTGTCAGTGGTTAATCTCTAACGTTCGGTAGTGGAATTGGTCATTTGACTTGAGGTTATCATAGTGCCTTATATGAGGACAGTCATGCTTTGGTGATGTCAGATGTTGCTCTGTCAAGGGTCGCTAATACAGCATCGTTCGGGTATGTCAAGAATCATATGAAGGTTGTGAATGATCAATAGAGGATTCGTCACTCTTAGATAGTAAGAGATTATGATCTACATTTCATCCAGTTAAGTTGATAATGAAATCCTTGGCCAAGGTGAACTCATAAGTCGAAAAAGAGTTTTCGACTTACATTGACTTAACAGTAGGATAAAATATATGATCGATAATTAAGATTGACACACGTCCATATCTCGTAATTGATCCGATCATATTGACGAAGGGATTATAGTTTTACGGTAAACGAACAAGTTTGGTTTTGTCATGAGACGTGACATTTCCCGTCACATGTATTGCCCTGACACATTGCTAGATGTCAATCTGGGACGACGAATGTGAATTGATGATAAAGTAAAAGGGGTATTTTAATTTATCAATTTTAATTAGATCAAAGTAATAATTCATGTCGTTAGGTATTGTGATCGGGAACTTAATGGGTCACACACAAAAGAGAACCAGAAGAATGATATTTATCAATTAATTAATTGACAAATGTTGGATAATTAATTAATTGAGTTGCTTATTAATAGGCCCGAATTAATTAATTGGATTAATTAATGAGGAAATTACATCTACACTTGGTTTTAAAGTTTCATTTTCATAAATCAGATTTACAGTTTAACTTTTCAAAAATCAGGTTTTTTATATCTAATTAAATAATAATTAATTAATTATTTAATTTCATCCCAATTAAAAATTTAATCCCAAAATCGCTGTATTCTCTCTTCTCTCTCTTCCCGTCGCTGTATTCTCTCTTCTCTCTCTTCACACACGGCGACACGGCAACCACCACCATCCGCCACCTCCACCGCTACCGTGTGTCTTACAGGTCAAGCCTTGAAGCGGCGCGGTTCATTTCCCTGTCTTATCTCCGGCGCTCGAAGCACAGCGACGCAGATCTAAGCACAGATCTGTTATTTTTCAGGATTTTGAACAAAGTCATATAGGGGCTTGAAGATGCTGTCGCTACTGTATTATATTCCAATGCGGCTCCGGCGACACCTAGGCCCACATTCCTCGCAGCAGTTCGTTCTTTGTCATCTCTCCCTCACTGCGTGGTGGCGCGCCTAGATCTGTAATTTTTTTTTTTTAGTATTCGAGTTTGATTTATCTGATAGTTGTTGTGGTTGGAGATCTATTAGGTGTGCGGTTGGGTGTGTGTATTGGTGCGGCGAAGGTGCAGTTGGGCGTGTTGTTGAGATCGTGATTTTTGGTGTTGTTGAGGGGTTTTGGGGTGGTTTGTCTTGGTGGCATTGGTGATTGTGACATTGTGGTGGTTTTTTGTGGTGAATGCGGTTTGGGGGTGGTGATTGTGGCGGTGGGAGGGTTTGGTGTTTGATTTGTTTGATGTTGCTATTGAGCGGCGACGATGGTGGTACAGCTGGTGAAGGCAGTGGCGAAGTGGTCACAAATGATTGGGTGGCGGGCACAAATGATTAGGTTGTTTGTGACCAATAATTTTGTTGGTTGGCGACCAATAAACTATATGTGACCAATAAATTGTATAAAATGTGACCAATACATGACGTGTGACCTACAAATTATTAATTTGTGACCAACAATTTGATAAATTGTGACCTAAATATAATTTATGTTTAATTAATGGGATATTTGTGACCGTAAATAAGTATTGTGACTTATAAATTTTGTAATTTGTAACCGATGAAAAAATTGTGACTTTTAAATTTTTAAGTTGTGACTGATAAACAAAGTGTGACCTATGAAAAATTTGAATTGTGACCTAAAAATTAGAATTAAATATTTAATAATATATTGATTTAATAATTCATTAATTCATAGATAAAAAATTAAAAAACCTGATTTGTGAAATTTGAAACTTGTTTTTGTACTTTTGAAAAGGTGTAAAGTAAACACCTTAGAAATGTAATGTTCCCTTAATTAATTCATGGACCGGATTTGATTAATTTGATTAATTAAATGTTGGACTGGGTTAAGTTAAGAGATGGGCCAGCCCGTTTGGACTTGTATTAATAAGCTGTTAGAATTTGGAAAAAAAAAAACAGTAGAGAATTTTCATTATTCTTGCTAGCACGAGAAAATAAAACACTGGCCGTCATTCTTGTTCTTTGTGTGGATCATCATTGGAGGCTGGACAATTGGACAGCTTGGATTGCAGATCGTGATCATTGGAGTTCGTGAATCAGCAAAAGAGTTTGCGAAATTCATCTAAGGTATTATTCTAAACACAGTTTCTATCTAAACACAATGTAGATCCTTGTTTGGGAATCGAAATTTGCTTTACTTCCGCTGCGCATGACTAAGTAGGTTCCCAACAGTATCTATTGAGAAACATGCTGCACGCTCGTATATTACTTTTAGAATTACAAAATGCAAATAGTTAAAACCATCAACAAAGGATAGAAAAATGACCATCATGAAGATTCACACGCAACTTGTTATTCAGTACGAAGGAATCCTTCATAATTCGATAATTAATGACAAGATACTTGAGAGATTTTGTAAACCCAATAAAACTAGTTCCTCGATCCCTTTTCCTCATTGAAGCTGCAGATTTGGCCGTTAATAGAGCAAATTCCCATCTTGGAACTCAGCATTTCTTCCAGTCCTTCATTCCCTCATCACCTTTAAAGGATTTTCCAGAGCTTTAAGTACATGTCGAACCTTGAAGGATTCGGATTGAGGCAAGATTTAGCAACAATAGCCACCGCCCAAACGTCCTCCAACAGATCCTAATCTATGATTAATGATGGATCCACAATGTTTATTACCGGTTCTTTATCATATATATTGATCTGAAGGAGTGTGCTTTGCAACCAGTCGAGATTGGCATCACTGGATGCACTTATTCCCAGTTTACCAGTTACCAGCTCAAGCAAAACCTTCCCAAGGCAATAAACATAGTCTGTACATGTCTTATTACCCCAGTACCTTTCAAATTCGAACATAGTTACATAGATAATAACATTCCAAGATAAAGCATGGAATTGAAGTAAATTCCTAAAAATCGGTCATCTATTTGTAAGCTTTAGATCTTCCGGTAGATCTAGAAATGAGTTAAACGAAGCAGCGAAAAAGAATTCCTGTCTGATGTATCCAAGTCCAAATTTAGTGGGAATAAGGCTAGAAATCATAACTAAAGATAAATGAGACATAGATACTTGAAGAAATAAGAAAACTCGTATTACTTTTGTGTCTGTATAATGCAAAGATATTGTTACAAATAGTTATAAAAGGAAATAATCTGTATTACTAACGATCAGGTTTTTATAGAAATATTTACTAAAAATATGCTGGATTTCTCTCCAAATTTTTAACATGGAACTCTACAATGAACTTTTCATTCCAAAATACTGTCATATTTGGGTCATGGGTGCACAGACACAGAAAAATTGTACATACCAGTAGGAATGCCTCTTCCTTGAGCACCAATATGGCTTAGGCTCCCTAACCGCACTTCAAAATTGACATCAAGCAATATGCTGCTGGCTTGTTCTTACTACAAGGATCTAAAAGTTAAGCGGACGAAGTGAAAAAGAAAAATTTATGTGGTCTCAGTTTGTCGCTGTTAGAGTTTTAAGACTACTGCGAATGGAAAAAAGTCATATCAAAACTAAAGTATTAATTAAATAGGATCATTCGAGATTTAAGGAGAATCGAGTAATGGGATACCCGTGAACAAGAGGTGGAGCACATTCATCATGTAGAAATACTAAACCCTCTGCAACCCCAATTGCAATTTTCGACCTGTAATCCAATCCAACGATGGTAGTCTATAATTATGGTCGTCAGGTTTCATAAACAAGATAAATCTGTATTTGACATATACCTGTAAACCAGAAACTTCTCATCCTCTTCATCCAAGCAATGTCCCAAAAGAGGAACAAGTCTCCGATCAGAAATCTTGCTAAATATTTTGACAACAACACGAGTCGAATCTCCAATTCCATTGCTATTTTTAACAGAAAACGATTCTTCCAAAGTTCGTGTTATGAGAAGCAAGGAGGCCAACTGAAGTGGTGTAAGAAAAAGAAAGAGGAAGACCAGAGCAAGCAGAGAAAGAAGGAAATGCAGCCAACGGTTTAATCTAAAACACAATTCCGGAAACGGTGTCGTTTTGAATTAAAATCAAATATTGTAAAAAGCTACACACGTTTTCTTCCGTTTTCAATTTCCCTTTCACACTTTTAACTTTCTACTATAACCACCTGGTGGAAGAAAAAATGGCGTGAATGATTGTGGTGAAATCCCTCTCTCTCGACTCTCCTCTTCTTTTCTGTTTCTTATCTTCTGTAATTTCTTACTAATTGCTGTAATATTCTTGGTTATTGCAAATAATATATTGTGTGCTGAATTTCCTTTTTAATATCTGTTTATTGTTGCTGGAACTGTTTGTTTTGGGTTGAGATTCAAGCTCAACCATAACAGTTCCCCAGAAGATATCGCCAGGGTTGAGATTCAAGCTCAACCATAACAGTTCCCCAGAAGATATCGCCAGATTGACCGTGCTTGATTAAATTTGGATCACTGAAATCCTCAGTCACCTGGATAATCTGCTGGTAACTAAACAAAATTCCCATATTCTCGAAATTAAGAGACAGTTCGTTCAAATGGAAACTCCCAGAGAAGTCTTGAGGTCGTGGAGCTGGACATTGAGTCTTCACGAGCGACACGATGGAGCTATTCTCTCTTCAGCGTCGTTTCGACTAGTCTCTGCCAGTTATCGTACGATCTTGTCATCTTCCGATTTCGAGGTAATCAGCTTCCTTCAACTCCTACGACATTCTAAATAATATTCTGGATGATCAAATTCAAAAACTGGGCTTGGATTAGTGATAGTCAACGCGGAATCTGAATGTTCTACTCAACAACTGGACTTGAAAAAAGGGGATGTGAGTTTAGAGAGATAATCTGATTATTGCGTCAGGAGAGAATATCGCAATTATTTTTTATTGAACAATGCTATTAGCATTCGCTCGTCGCAACTTACGTGACGTACAAATGACATGTAATTATTTGATGTTGAGACAGTAAAAAATTAGCACATTAATGTATCAAATAACCAGTTATAATGTGTGTGTCACGTAAAACAACTGTCGTAATGAGCAATTATGATTATGAATAACATTACTATTTTTTATAATCCGTGCGAAAAAAGAAATATGAGAAAGAGATAATTTCATCTAAGGTCCTCAATCTATTGTCTCAATAGAATCTTGATTCTAGACGTTTAAAATAGAGCTAGTTGATCTTTAATCTTTTATTACTGTTTCACAATTTGGTGGAAGTCTTGAGTTTGAAAGGTCAGGTTAGGTGGTGTTTTTGCTACCTTTAGAATGTAGCTTGTCTAAGAAAATTAAATTCTACAGAATTATGTTAAAATGACAAAATTAAATTCTACAGAATTATGTTTGCTACCTTTAGGTTAGGTGGTGTTTGTTCTTTCATTTTTTTTATTGTACCAACCATTAAAAGGTTAGGGACTACATGCACAATTTAATTTTTCCCTTTTTAATCTTTCCCTTATGTTTATTTAAAAAGAATAGTACGTCATTTAACGTGGCTTGAACGATCAAAATCAACGGAGAATACACTTTGCTAATTAATTGAAAGATTACTAATGGATTATTGCTAAACAAAATTGATTTAGGATTGATGTATATTACTTTGAAAGTTTGGAAATGAAATGTGCAAAAAACTCATTAATAACTCGAAAGTTTATAAGTTTAAGCTATTAATATTACTATATACGGTTATTTCTAGAATTTTATTTCTCTCGAATGAACCGGCCGAGAGGACTGATAAGCAATATCGTACTGACTTGGCATGCTCCGATCAATACTCTACTCCTATCGCTACTCCTCTCTCTTCACACTTTCTTCAATTTTAAATGGATGACATGTCATATAACTTGATAGTCATGTAACTTTTACATTAGAGAATGTAAAAATGAATTTTAGGCCATGTTTGAGCCACATTTTTTCTTCATTAAAATGAAAAATATAACCGTTATCCATCATATCAACATTAAAATTCAAACTTTTTATCTCGTGTGTGGGGCCCATAACTGCTATATTTTTCATTTTCATTTTCATTATAATGTGGCTCAAATGGGCTCGTAGGTGATCGAGATACAAATAATTATAACTGAATTGAGTCTCATTGTATTTCAATTTCTTTCCAGGAAATAAGATAAATGTAGCCCTTGTTTGGACTCAATTTTTCAAAAAATTCATTTTCAACCACACAATCTCATATAAAATAATTTTACACGTAATTTTTTTTTAAAAAAACCTTATTTTTAACCACATTTTTCGAAAAAAGAAAAAAAAAATCTCCATTCCAAAACACATTTTAACCCGAAATATGTTTCAAACAAGGACTTAATCTATCAATAAGGTTTATAACTCGTAATTCTTATCACTTGCTAATAACTTTTTCTTTGATAAGTTGGTATTCTTCCTTTAGGATTTGCATATCTATCACAAAATAATTTTTACAAGTGGACTCATCATTTTTCCTTATTTTTAAAACACAAATTCTAATAAAATCACTTCTCACAAAAATCTATTTCAAAAAATCGAAATCAAATACGGCCTTAACAATTTTTGATTAGATTTTTATCACAAAATCTAAATTAACAGTAAAATAATATCCAAACAAAGCTTTTTGATATTGGTTGGATTATTTGTTGGATTATTCGCTTAATCCATCCCATATTTAGCCCATGTTTGAAACCCATTTTGAAGAAAATAGAAATTTTGGAATAGTAATTGATGTGAGAATGTGTGGTGGAAAAATGATGAAAAGTTTTTGATTTGTGTGTAATATTATTTTATTTGGAGAATGTGTTGTTGAAATGAAGAATGAGAATGAGAAATTAATGGGTGTCACCGTATCAAACGGGGGCTTACTTTTATATAGTATAAATAAAAAATAAATAACTATAAATGTTTCAAAATACAATTTCAAATATAACAAAATTGTAAAATTTTTCAAAAATCAGGTGATCACATTTTGTGACCTATAATTTAATTAAACAGATTATAGTAACACAATTTATGATTACAATCCCACAATAATCATAAATAATACAAAGTTATAGTCAAATAGACACAATTAGTGAATCACAACATCTTTAGGCTCAAATCACACGTTTAATAGGCCATAAAATTATTTATTGGTATCAAATTATCCAATTAATTGGTTACAAACGAGTCAATTAAATCATCCATCACCCACATTTATTTTGGGTTACTACTTGCTCACCAATAGGCTCATTGTTCACCCACCTTTTAAAAGATATTATCCATCCATCATCCATTTCAATTCCATCCATCTATCTATGCAAATAAATAAATAAATAAATCATGTGGCAGACAAAAATCCTACGTGGCCAATAGCAGTGTTAAAAATTGAGTTATACAGACTCAAAAAGATGCTTTTATTTATTCAAAGATTAGTGCAATGCCCATTTTCTTTTAGACATTCAGTTTCTAAAACTAACCTCTAACTTAAAACTTTCACATTGTCTTCGTCTCATTGGTTTTAGACAATCCACACAAGTTGATATTATGCACGGAATCTCTATTCATCTTAATATTCTCTTGTAACAACTCAACCATCTCCAAAGCACCCTATAGTTGGATTATGGATTCATACGGTGTAGGTTTTTCGGGTTTATATACTATGTTCAACTATTTTCTAAATAATAAACTAAATCACCAACTCAATATGTCAAACATGAGTATCGTGCATAGAAAATGTCAAGTTCCACACCAACAAGTTTTGACTAATCTAATACTACACTATTTCCATTATTCACAATTTATACATATTCCAATATTCAACATCATAGCTGACAAAGTTATCAAACACACACAAGCACACAAAACTATAATCTAATGCTAGGAAATAAATAGACAAAAATAGATTTTTTTTCTTCACATAATTACACAAAAACTGCAATAACATGATGAATGATGATATTCCCACCCCCAAACTTATATAGAACATTAAAGAATACTAAAATGCAAACTTAAAAACATATAAAGTTAAGGACAAATTCACATAAAGATTAAAAAAAATGGGGTTGGGATACTTCCCCGATCAATATAGATGTGAATGTGAAGATGATGGAGGAAAAGAAGTGTGAACTATGTATAGACTCTTTGTGACCTGTAAAGACGATGAATGATTCAAAATTATAAAAAAAAAAAAGTTCTCAAAAACACGAAAATTTCATAATATAATACATAAAGCGAAATAAATAAAAGAGAAGAAACTTGAAGAAATAAGAGAACTCGTATTACTTTTGTCTGTATAATGCAAAGATATTGTTACAACTAGTAATAAAAGGAAATAATCTGTATTACTAACTATCAGGTTTTTATACAAGTATTTACTAAAAATATGCAGGATTTCTCTCCAAATTTTTAACATGGAACTCTACAATGAACTTTTCATTCCAAAATACTGTCATATTTGGGTCATGGCTGCACAGACACAGAAAAATTGTACATACCAGTAGGAATGCCTCTTCCTTGAGCACCAATATGGCTTAGGCTCCCTAACCGCACTTCAAAATTGACATCAAGCAATATGCTGCTGGCTTGTACATCTCTAAGAATACAGAGAAACTGTTCTTACAAGGATCTAAAAGTTAAGCGGAAGTGAAAAGGAAAAATTTATGTGGTCTCAGTTTGTTGCTGTTAGAGTTTTAAGACTACTGCGAATGGAAAAAATCATATCAAAACTAGAGTATTAATTAAATAGGATCATTCGAGAATTAAGGAGAATCGAGTAATGGGGTACCCGTGAACAAGAGGTGGAGCACTTTCTTCATGTAGAAATACTAAACCCTCTGCAACCCCAATTGCAATTTTCGACCTCGTTATCCAATCCAACGATGGTAATCTATCATTATGGTCGTCAGGTTTCTTAGACAAGGAACAAGATAAATCTGCATTTGACATATACCTGTAAACCAGAAACTTCTCATCCTCTTCATCCAAGCAATGTCACAAAAGAGGAACAAATCTTCGATCAGAAATCTTGCTAAAGAAATCCAACTCTAACAAACACGCATCCCATTCGATAAATCTTTTGACAACAACACGAGTCAAATCTCCAATCCATTGCTATTTTTAACAGAAAACGATTCTTCCAAAGTTCCCCAGAAGATATAGCCAGATTGACCGTGCTTGATTAAGTTTTCATCACTCAAATACCCAGTCGCCTGGATAATCTGCTCGAAACTGAACGAAATTCCCAGAAAGTCTGAGGCCGTGGAGCTGGAAATTGAGCCTTCACGAGCGACGCATCGGGGGCTCTTCTCTCTTCAGCGTCGCTTCGTCTAGTCTCTGCCAGTTATCGTACGATCTTGTCATCTTCTGTCCAAAAAATTGAGGCTCGAGCCTCAACGGGTCGAGCCAGACCCAAGCCGAGCAGGCTCGGTTTTTGGATTTTTTTTTTTGTTTGTTTTATATCAGGTGTCAAACTGCCTGAAACATGCATGTTGATATTTTTTTTTCTTTTTCTTCTGTTTTCAAATTAATTTTTTTACGGGACTAGCCGAAAATGGCCGACGAGCCACACGGGCTGGCTCGGGCTCGAGCCTTTGCCTCAAAATGGGGTTTGGCCCGAGCCTCGGCTTGGTGGTTCCGAGCTACGAGCCAGATCGGGTTTTCCCGACTGAGCCACGGGCGGCCTGAGCCGACAAGCCATTTTGTCATTCCTAGTGCCAGGAGAGAATCACGATTATCTTTTACAAAACAATGTTATTCGCAATCACTCATTGCGGCAATCATCTTATGTGATATATGATTATTTGATGCATGAGTCAACAAAAAATTATCACATTAATGCATCAAAAATCCACCTATCAATGTATATGCCATGTAAGACGATTGTCTAGAGAGCGACTATGAATAGTATTACTCTTTTTTATAATCCGCACAAAAAAGGAAAGAGATAATATCATCTATGGTTCTCAATCTATTGTCTTAGTAGAATTTTGATTCTAAATGTTTAAAATAGAGCTAGTTGATCTTTAATCTTTTATTATTGTTTCACAATTTGGTGGAAGTCTTAAGTTTGAAAGATTAGGTTAGGTGGTGTTTGCTTCCTTTAGAATATAGCTTGTCTAAGAAAATTAAATTCTACTGAATTATGTTAAAATGACAATATATTTAAATTGAACTAAAAAAATGGTGATTGAAAAGTATGATTTTGAAGGTTGGAAAGGAATTTGTCTAGAGGGACTAAAGACTACAAAATAAATAAGAATAAAACAACGATGGCTGTAGTTAAACCTAGACATACACGTACTAATTCTAAAACTATTACTATTACATCGTGAATAATTTTATTCGTAGTCGCTCATTGCAGCAGTCGGCCTACGTGAAATACACATGATACGTAATTATGTGACTATTTAACAGAATTTCAGACGATTTTCATTGTTGGAGATTGATGGTGAACTGTGATGAAATGTTAAGGACCAATTTGTTTCTTTTAAAGGTTTAGGTAAACTTGCTATTAAGACAACACATTGGTGACTAATGGTACAAATTAAATAAGATTTCTTGCACATTTCGTCCATAACCTTTAAGATTAGTAATCTACCCCTGACCAGATTTATTCCCACAATACATCCCATTCTTTCATTAATTATCATTATTACTATTGAAAATACCAGCAGTGGTGGCGATGGCGATGTCGATATGTTGTGGTGTGGCTGGGAAAAGATGAATTGGATTTTTTATTTTTCATTTTTTAACCTGCCTCATTTTGGAAAAAAATTATTGTTAATTCTCATTTATTTTTGTTCTTTCATTTTTTTTATTCTACCAACCATTAAAGATTAGGGACTACACGCACAATTTAATTTTCCCCTTAGATTACTAATGGATTATTTCTATTAAATTGGTTTGGGATAGATTTGTATTACTTTGAAAGTTTGGAAACGAGACGTGCAATCAATACTCCTATTGTATTAAATGGATGACATGTCATATCACTACAACAAAAATAATTATTTGCAACATTAAAAAGATAACATTTGTTGATAAATGTTGCTAAAAGGGTCTTTGACAACATTTTAGTAAGTGAATGTTGCCATTGATTAATATAAATGAGTTTTGGCAACTTTTTTAGAAAAATGTTGCGATAGACTCCCTTTTTGCAACGTTTATTGAGTGTTGTGGAAAATTTTATTTTTCGCAACGTTTATTAAATGTTGCAAAAAGAAAAGCCTTTTGCAACGTTTATAAAACGTTGTGAAAAGTCTACTTTTACAATGTTTATGAAACGTTACGAAATGTTTCACTTTTGCAACGTTGTTTGAACGTTGCTAAAAGAAAAGCCTTTTACTATGCAAATTACTTTGGGGTACTTACAAAAATACTCTTAAAATTAGAGATGTTTTGAAAAATCATATGAAAGATTTTTAGGAAGTAAAAAATATTGTGTAAAATAAAAAAGTGACACAATGTCACTTTTTTTCATAAAAATTGTCACTTTTTTTAAAAAGTAACACAAACTTAAAAAAAGTGATAAACACTAAAAAAGTGACAAATACACTCAAAAAGTGATACAAACTCAAATACCGAAATAGACTCATCCATTGGATGCTGATTATGTACTCAAAAAAGTGACAAACACACTCGAAAAGTGACAAACACATTCAAAAAGTGACAAACTCAAAAAAAGTGACAAAACTAAAAAAAAAGTGACAAATACACTCAAAAAGTGACGCAAATTCAAAAAAAGTGATACAAAACAAAGCTCAAAAAAAGTGAAACACATTCAAAAAGTGACACAAACTCAAAAAAAAGTGACAAACACACTCAAAAAGTGACAAACTCAAATATCAAAATAGCATCATCCATTGCATGCTGATTATATTAGGAAAATATAATATATTATTTCATTTTTTATCTTCTTAAAAAATGACAAAAACTTAAAATGTAACAAAAAACTAAAAAAAAAATGACACAATGTCACTTTTATAAAATTGACGAGCAATTTTAAGCGTTTTTTTAAGCGTGGCTAATATATACTTTTGGCGACCTAAACGTTACAAATCTTTTGGAATCGCACACGTTGTGAAAAATTCTCTCGCCATCCCCCCCTCAAATTGAAAAATTCCCTGTCTTCCTTTAGCATCAACACTCGCAGCACAACCATCTCGACCACCGCATTTGGAGAAGTCTTCCCCTTCCACCTCCAAGAAGCTAGCCGTCGCCGCCGTAAAGCAGCACAACCATCTCGACCACCACGATACCCGATCTTCTTCCATCGCTAACAAGAAGTACGTTATCGTTTGTTTTTTAGTGTGTGTGTTTTTTGGGTTTGGTGATTTTTTTTGCTAGTTTTTAATAAATTCTTGAAAGAAAATTAGAAATGGAGGGTATGGTTTTGGTTGGAAGTTGTGGTTTTCGGTTCAGTCTTTGGAGACATTCTTTTTTATGTGTAAATTCTGTTTTTTTTTTTTTCGTGAATGGGTAGTTTGAAATTATCCTTTGAATATATTTTTGAATAAATTATAGATCCATTTTCGAACCTGTTAAGTTTGAGTAAAATGTGCGTATTATTGTGTGAAGTTCTTTAGAGTTTGGCAAATCTGGGCGCGGTGCCTAAACATGCATACATTGTATCTGGGCAAGTTTCTTTGCTTCTTGATTTTGATCGAGAGCCTTTTTAAATTTCTATGAAAAAATGAATTGAGATTATGGAAGGATAATTAGGAATAGATTTGAGGAATGTGATGGCAAAAATTAAGCCTTCGTTCATATTGAGGGATATTGTTACGAAGAGGATGAAGAGGACCATTGGAGATGGCTGCAAAAGAAGAAGAGAAGCAGCAGACACAAACCAAGAGGAAAAGAGGAAGAAAACGAATAACGGTCACAATCAAAATCCAAATGGAAAACAGCGTCGTTTCGAGCTAGGGATTAAAAGTGTCGTTTTAATAATTAGTGGTGTCGTTTTGGTTGGTAATCAATTTCAAATATCAGTCATGTTTTCCTTCTCTCATTCACGTTTTTCTTCTTACTGGTTAGTTATATAGTTGCATTGTGGGAAGTAGAAGGTGTGATGTGAATTGGAATTCTTTTTCTCCAAGTCTTCTTCTACTTTCTTTCTCCATCTCTCTGTAATTTCTTTTACTGTTAATTTTCATTTCAGAAATAATAAAAATTACAATTGTTATTTGAGTTGATCGATTCAGTTCATTGGTAATTAGTGTGGTGTTTAGTATCAACCATCACAGATATTGAGGGATATTTAAGCATATATCTGTTTGTACTTGGGTGTTGTGCAATATGTATACACTTCTGTATTAGTCAATCAGAAATGTATGATTGTAATTGAGGAAACAAGTTTTTTTGTGAAGTTGATGACTTTGGACCCACAGGCGAAAACTCTTGAAATTCCAGAGCCAACCAAAACGTTTAATATCTATGTTTGGTGTTGAAATTTTATCTTTATGAATGGCTGCATAGCCTGTATGAGTCTGTAATTCATGAAGTTGATCGTTTCTTGCAGCCATCTGTTATTTCTGGCAATGGGACCAATGGACAGCTTCACTCACTGGATGGGGCATTGACTCCCATTCTACCGGATTTTATTCTATGGCCTGTGACTGGTGCCAAATCAATGAAGGGTACTCTGTATTGGATGGCAACTGAAGTTATTTGCCAGACTGGTCATAGCTAGTGGGTAAAAGAACACAGCTCAGTTCATTTAGCTGATCAACTTTGCATCTGTTCATTTTCTGCATCTGTTTTAGTAATGCATGGAACATCTTCACAAATCTTCATATATTTGGTAGATTGAAGTGGCTTTCCTATATTACCTCCAGAATGATAAAATGTGAGGATACTACCGATGATTGAACAAGTAGCATTAATCAAAGTGCTTTAACTATAATAACTCTTAATTCATTTTATTTTGTTTTAAATTTCAAATTAAATCATATCAGAAACTAGAACTGGGACCTACTTTGGGACCCGCAATCTCCTGATGCTTCTTATTTTATGTTTTGATATAGACTGGGCTATGTCTATCCTGAGAATCTTGTTCCCACCTATTTGGTTGACACTGCATATTTCTTAGTTCTTTGACCTGTTAAATCACTATTTTCATCTCTTTACCAAGCTTTACTCAGCGCTTTTTCCTTATCCAATAGCACCCTCAATTTTCGACCATACCATTTTCCGTCCATTTTGTTTGCTTAGCAACTCAAACTTTACTAATCACCACTCACATGTTCTATATTTACCACAAAATATCAATAGCTCTGCTGATATTTGGAGTGTTGGATGCACCCTTATTGAGATGGCCACCGGAAAACCTCCTTGGAGCCAGCAGTATCAGGAGGTATACAATTATTTTCTAGAACCATTATGAAACCATTAATTGTAAGGGTGACAATAACTTCTTATTTCTTGCCAATTACTTTGCGTTCTAACAGATGGTATAATTTTCCGGAATTTGCTGCACTCTTTCATGTGGGGACTACCAAATTTAACCCACCAATACCTGAGCATCTCTCCATTGAGGCTAAGGACTTCTTGTTAAAATGTTTACAGAAGTATATATTTTGTACATGTATACTTTTTATTGTGCTTACTTTGCTAGTCAGAGGTATTGAGCTGTAATTGGATTGTGCAGAGAAGAAAAAATCCAAACAACTAATTAATTTTTCTACTTGATTTTCTTATTTGATTTTAGAGATGGCAATAAAACCCTCTCAACCCGATACCCGTGGGGCCCCGCCTCAAATGGGGCGGGGATTACCCTCCTAGCCGGGTACACGGAGCAGGGATAGGATGAGGGTCATTACCCCGAAGCGGGTACGGGAAACATAGTCCTCGCTCTGCTACCTGCCCCGTTTAAAATTAATTTCAAATTTAAGTTTTTTATCGAACAAAAATAATAAATTTATCATCATTTTTAAAAAGAATATAAGTTGTTTTTAACAAATTAGTAAAAAAAGTAATAATATTTATTAAGTAAAGACATAAAAAAATAAAAGCAAAAATTAAAATAAATAAAAAAAGAAAAAGAAAAAATAAATGGGAAGATAAATGGGGCAAGTGACTTGCCTTGCCCCGCCCCACCCCTATTCCACTCTGCCCGACGGGACGGGGTGGAATTGGCCGACCCGTCCCATACCCGCCCTGTTGTCATCCCTATTTGACTTTTTAGTGTGCTTCATAAATTTTGGTAGGGAACCTGACTTTAGGCCTTCTGCATCAGACTTGTTACAAGCATGGAAAAATGAAAATATTCCTCACCTTGTAGTGGCAAATAATGGAGGGTAGTACCATGGGGTGTTAGTGGTTATGACAGAGTTGGCATTTATGGGTGATGACATGTTAAGTATGAACTCTTTGACAATGTTCATTGAGGATGGAGGAATAATGTAGAGCTGGACATGATATATGACATTGTTTAGCAAAGTAGCTCGATAAATTCTAGAGTATTCTTCTTGTGCTACAGATTTTCTCAGTAACCCATCCCAACCCAAGCCCAAGTTTTTTAAAATGTTGAAAGAGCCCAGCCCAGCCCACCCTTCCCTTTCCCTTTCCCCCCAGTTGCCAATCTCTTCAGTTCGTTTTCCTCAATTCTCCCCGACTGAAGACGGCTGGCGACTGCGTTCTCCTTGACTGGCGTTCACTCACTCAATAATACAGAACAAACGAAAGGTGCAACTTTTTCTCCTTTTATGTTTTTGGTTTTCAGTTTAAGTTTTACGCCTAGCGGTTTGGTTGGGGATTTCTTGATTTCTTCACTGTATACTGACTATTATAGACATATCGGCTAACGCACTTTCACTTTGTATTGATGATTTTCTTGTTGCATAATTCTGTAGTTCTTCATAATGTGACGTTTGAAAATACATGTCTGATGATTTATACGTGTTGTGATGATAATGGCTTTGCAAAGTCCTTTCCTTTTTTTCTAAACATCAAATTTCTCTAGGTTTTTATTGATTTGCATTCACGATTCGGGTTGATTGATTCGTTTCGAATTTCTTGATCTGTTCTACGTGTGGTATTTCTTTCTGACAATTTGTGATTTTTGGTTCGTTTAGGCATTATATTGTATTTTGGATGACATGGGAATGATGCCTTGTTCTAGTTAAAATTCTGATGAGTATTTTTGTTGTTTGCTTGTTTTTATTTGTTGCATTTTGGATTATGTGAACGTTTTCTTTCAATTTTTCTCTTTACCGGTTTTGTATAATTTGATAAATCTAGGATATACGTAACTTGCATTACTTATTTATGTGAAACCCCAATGACTTAGTCCCCATTGGTAATATTTTGTTTTGTTTAGTTTTGTCTGTATAAAAATTAGTAATCTTTTGTTTTTATGATTAATTGAGTATGTTGTTTCTTTAGTGCCAACAATAATTTCATCATTAATTTCTACTTGTTACTATAGTGGCAGACAGCCAAACAGTATAAATATTTTCTTCATTTTTTTCATTGCTTTTAATGAATGCACTCGAAAGTCGGAATTCTGTCTCGCCCCCCGAACAATAATCTTGGATCCGCCCCTGCATAAAGGTGATTGAGATACAAATAATTATAACTGAATTGAGTCTCCTTGTATTTCAATTTCTTTCTAGAAAAGAAGATAAATTTAGCCCTTGTTTGGACTCCATTTAAAAAAAAATTAATTTTCAACCACACATTTTCTCACAAAATAATTTTACACCTAAGCCAATAAAATTTCCTTATTTTTAACCACATTTAAAAAAAAAAAATCTATTCCAAAACACATTTTAACCTGAAAATATGTCTCAAACAGGGACATAATCTAGCAATAAGGTTTATAACTCGTTATTCTTATTACTTACTAATAACTTTTCCTTGATAAGTTAGTATTCTTCATTTAGAATTTCCATAGATTTGCATATCTATCACAAATTAATTTTTACAAGTGGACTCGTAACTTTTCTTTATTTTTTAAACTCACATTCTAATAAAATCACCTTTCACAAAAATCTATTTCAAAAAGTCCAAATCAAATAGGGCCTTAACAATTTTTGAGCAGATTTTTATCACAAAATCTAAATTAATAGTAGAATAAATTATATCCAAACAAAGCTTTTGATATTGGTTGGATTATTCGCTTAATCCATTCCATATTTACTTTTACTAGTCAGAGTTGAATGTGTTTTGCATGTTATTATGAAATACTTTATAAGTGTTAATAAAAATAATATTTGATACCCAGGGGCAAAGCTACCTTAGGTCCAGTGTGGGCACAGGCCCACACTGATCTTTTGGGCACAACCCAGAAGCTGCCCCTTCTATTCACATATTTGTCATCTTTAATCGACTGAGCATCAGTGGAAAATCTCCCATTTCGAAACCTAGTTAGAGAAACAAAAATGTCGAAGACTCTGGTGCAGCCGATTGGAAAGAAAAGAAACATGAAATCCACTTCGAAATCACTCGCTACAAGAATAAAGTCCTCTTGTGGCGCCCCGACGTGTAAGCTTTTTATATTCTGATGTATATTTTCTGTCTTCAGCTCTGTATTTGTGTTATAGTCGGGTAACTTTGACCTTAATTTGGAAAATTTAGGTCTAATTTTTATTCAAGTTTTCTCTAGTTTTAATTTTAGTGTCTCGTTGACATGTTTTATGTTATTATTAGTACCAGTTCTATGTGCGTATGAATTAGTCCCGAAATTTTGATATTAATATTAGGATATTGGGAGCAAATCCAGTTCTAATTATGAGTTAGGTTTGCTCTAATTTTTAATTAAAATGTCTGATTAACATGCTGTATATTATGAAATAGTTAAACTGATCACCATTCTTTTTGTCATATATGAAGATAATGAAATCCCTTTATTTTATTTTTTTCATTATGGTCATTTGTTATTGCCTTAATTCTCATTTATGAATAAAAGCTAGAGGCTGATTGTGGTTGTTTAGTCATGAAATGTTGGTTTCAAAATATGGCATCCTGAGAATCCAGTTCAATTTTAAATTGATTTTCGTCTAATTTTTATTCCAATTTCTTGTTTACGTGCTGTAAGAATAGAATGTAGAATGATGATTTTATAAGTAATTATTCAATGAAATCGTATTTTTTAACACAAAATATATCATTTTATAATTAGTTCCTGTAATTTCTAAGATGCATAATTTGGTATTTCGGTTATTCTTATTTGCTCATAAGTTCAATGTAAGAATTGAAATAAATATGGTGGAGAGATTTTGCAATAGAGAGAAAGACTTGGATGAATTGTTGCAGTCGCATACTGTTTATTCAAATGTTTCGAAAGGGATTCTTGCCAAATCAAAGGATTTAGTGAACTAGTGAAGGCATTTGGCACGGATAATCAGGAAAATATATGTTTGGAGGTCAGTAAAAGTCAGTTTTTTTTTTTTTTTGTACAATAATATCAAAGTATAAAAACTCGCAAGGAACAAGTATAATTTATAAACTATACCATTTTTAATATTGTCGTAATATTGTTTTATATTTTTATCATCATTAAATTCATGACCAAAAACTCAAAATTCGGGGTCAACTAAAATGTGCCCCCACTGAACCAAATTCCTGGCTCCGACCCTGTTGATATCAATTTGTTTGGAGGATTTCATAAATTTCAAATCAACTAAAGAAAATAAAATTTAGAATATAAATTTAAGAGAAGAAAATTGGATTCTTAAAACTCAATTTCTATTATTCAAATTTTTTGTGATGATAAAATACTACAAATGAGCAATCTTTTTATACTACATTTGATACATAAGAATTAATTACTAATACATGAATTTAAGCCCCCATTAAAATTTTTAGATACACGAATATAAATAAATTCATTTATAATAACTTTAGATTCATATAGATCAAGATTGATTGAGTTTAGATTAATGTTACACAATTAAGAATTAATAACACGA
The DNA here is from genome assembly GCA_019097785.1 of Fraxinus excelsior. Taxonomy (NCBI): domain Eukaryota; kingdom Viridiplantae; phylum Streptophyta; class Magnoliopsida; order Lamiales; family Oleaceae; genus Fraxinus; species Fraxinus excelsior. Next base: position 19,227 of record JAGHKM010000033.1, read on the forward strand.
AATTTCAATAGAGATAAAGCTCCCGGTCCAGATGGTTTCTCTATGGCCTTCTTTCAAGTTTGTTGGTTTGTGGTTTTCTTGGATATCATGGCTGTTTTGAGGGCTTTTCATGAGTCTGGATCATTTGAAAAAAGTCTCAATGCCACATTCCTAGCTCTTATTCCTAAAAAGGTGGGGGCGGTTGAGGTAAAGGATTTCCGTCCCATCAGTCTTGTGAGTGGGTTATACAAGATCTTGGCAAAAATATTGGCTAATAGGTTGAGGGTGGTGTTGCCAAAGATAATCTCATCATCTCAGAACGCTTTTGTCCAGGGGAGACAAATTTTGGATTCGGTTCTTATAGCTAGTGAATGCCTGGATAGTAGACTGAAGAAGGGGGAGCCTGGTGTTTTATGCAAACTTGATGTGGAGAAAGCCTACGATCACGTTAATTGGGAGTTCCTTCTTTATTTGCTTCGGAGATGCGGATTTTCGCAGTTATGGATTTCGTGGATTCGTTTTTGCATCTCTACGGTTCGATTTTCCATCCTAATCAATGGTAGCCCGAGTGGTTTTTTCGCAAGTTCGAGGGGCCTAAGGCAAGGGGATCCGTTATCCCCCTTACTTTTTGTTATTGTTATGGAGGCTCTTAGTCGGATTATGGACCGGGCTATCAGTGGAGGTCTTTTTTCGGGATTCATGGTGGGTTCCCCTGATGATCACCAAGTGTGGATATCTCATCTACTTTTTGCGGATGATACCTTGATTTTTTGTGATGCTGATCCGATTAAATTGGAGCATTTGCGATCTGTTTTTGTGTGGTTTGAGGCGGTCTCTGGGCTGAAGATCAATTTGGGCAAGTCTGAGATGGTTCCTGTGGGAGAGGTCCCTAACTTGGAGGTCTTAGCTCATATCTTGGGTTGTCAGACTGCATCTCTTCCAATGAAATATTTGGGTTTGCCTTTGGGTGCTTCCTTTAAGGCCAAATCAATTTGGAATCCGATTATTGAGCGTATGGAGAAGCGCCTAGCAGGATGGAAACGCCTTTATTTATCTAAAGGGGGGAAGGTGACTTTAATTAAGAGCACTCTCTCTAGTTTACCCACTTACTTTTTATCGCTTTTCCCTATTCCGGCGGGGTGGCACACCGCTTAGAGAGGATCCAGAGGCACTTTCTTTGGTCTGGCATGGGGGAGGAGACAAAATTCCATTTAGTCTCGTGGTCTCAGGTTTGCGAGCCTGTTCAGTATGGAGGGTTGGGGGTGAAGGATCTTCAACGTTTCAATAGGGCTCTTTTATGCAAGTGGTTGTGGCGTTTTGGTATGGAGGGATGCTCTTTGGCGTCAAGTGGTGGTTGCCAAATATGGCAGCAACTGGGGGGTTGGTGTACCAAGGAAGTGAGGGATTCTCATGGGGTGAGTTTATGGAAATCAATTCACCAATGTTGGCCTATATTCTCGAAACACTTGTTTTATTTGGTGGGGGATGGATCTAGGGTGAAATTCTGGCATGATAGGTGGTGTGGTGGTGTGCCATTGAAGGAGGCTTATCCGGAGCTTTTCTCTATCGCCCTAGACAAAAATGTATCAGTAGCCGCTCTCATGTCTCACACTAATGGTATGCTTCACTGGGATGTGCTCTTCACTCGGAGTGTGCATGATTGGGAGTTGGAGTCCATCTCTTCTTTTATGGATCTTCTCTACTCTATTCCGGTGCAAGGTACAGGGGAGGATTTGATTAGTTGGGGCTCTCTGGCTTCTAAGGCCTTTACCGTTAAGGCTTGCTACCGTTACTTGAGTTCCCCATATCCTAGAACTTTCCCTTGGAAGTGTGTGGAAATCCAAGGCCCCTCCTCGTGTGGCTTTCTTCTCGTGGACTGCAGCTCTGGGGAAGATCTTGACTATGGATAACCTTCGCAAACGTGGCCTTATTTTGGTTGATTGGTGTTGTTTATGTAGGGAGAGTGGGGAGAGTCCTGACCATATTCTTCTGCACTGTAAGCTTGCTCGGGAATTGTGGGATATGGTGTTTGCTTTGTTTGGGGTCCAGTGGGTCATGCCGAGTACTGTTTTTGATCTTCTCTCATGTTGGCAGGGGTCTAGTGGCAGTAGTAGGACTTCTTTGGTGTGGAGGGTTGTTCCTCACTGTGTTTTTTGGTGTGTTTGGAGGGAAAGAAACGCTCGACATTTTGAGGATATTGAGACCTCCATTCCGGAGTTGAAGAATAGTTTCTTTCATTTATTGTTAGAGTGGGTTAAGGGCTTGGGTTCTCTTTCCATCACCTCTCTTGTAGGCTTGTTGGACCATTGTACTCATTGATATCTTGTCCTTTTGTATACTTCTAGTATACTGGGACCTTTTTATAAAAAAATACTTTACTTATCAAAAAAAAAAGTTAAAAAAATGATTCTCATATGATGTGATATTTAATATATTATAGTTATAGTATAAAGAAAAAATAAATAATTATGAAGGTTTCAAAATACAATTTCAAAAATAACAAAATTGTGAATTCTTTCGAAAATCAGGTGGTCATATTTTGTGATCTATAATTTAATTCAATAGATTGCAACCACAACACAATTTATGATTGCAATCACATAATAATTATAAATCATTCAAAGTCACAGTTAGATAGACACAATTGGTGAATCACAAATAACTTATTTAGTCTCAAATCACACGTTTAATTGGTCAAAATTATGTATTAGTATCAAATTATCCAATTAACTGGTTAAAAACAAGTTAATTAAATCATTCATCACTGACATTTACTTTAGGTTACTACTTTGCTCACCAAAAAATAAAGGGTTACTCATTGTTCACCCACCTTTTAAACGAAATTACCCATCTATCATCTGTTTCAATTCCATCCATCCACTTAAAACAAAAAAATTCACATGGCAGGCGAAAACCATACGTGGCCAATAGCAGTGTTAAAAATTGACAGATGGACCCATCTCAACATAACTTTTTTCATAAGAAAATTGAAGAATGGTTTTTTTTTTTTTTTTTTTTTTTCATCAAATGTTTGATTTTCCCCAATCTTCACTCTGCAAGCCTAATCGATTTAAACATTTTCAGATATATAGTGATATTATTGAATTCTTATTAAACTTGGAAAAGCTTGAATCTATTGATGATATTAGTTTGAAGTATTCTAGTATTAATCTTGAAAATTACTTGAAGCATAACATGGTTTCGAGGTTGATGGGATATGATTATTTTTGAGTTGAAAGTTTCAAGAGAGGCAATACCTATTAAAACTAATGGAGCAATTGATGTGTTAGATTATATTAAGCCCCTGATTGGCACCCATTAATTTCTATTTCTCATTCTCATTCTCATTCTCATTTTTCATTTCAACCACACATTCTCCAAATAAAATAATATTATACATAAATCAAAAACTTTTCATCACTTTTCCACCACACATTCTCACATCAATCACTATTCCAAAATTTATATTTTTCCCAAAATGGGTTTCAAACAGGGGCTAAGAGAATGAGTTGTTTCGTAAATGTTTGGGTTGTTTACAGAGTACTATTGACTATTCCCATCACCGTTGATTCTATCGATTTTTTTTTTCAAAGTTGGAGTTGATTAAATCTTATATTCGATTAATCATGTCACAAGAGAGATTGAATGGATTAGCTAAATTTCTATCGAAAAAGATATGTTGGAAAATTTTGATTTAGAAATTTGATTTCTAATTTTGCATCTCAAAATGTGAGACGACTAAATATTATGTTAGCATAATCTCTCGGGTTGTGAGAGATGTTATATTTTGCTACTCCATTTTTGGATCGTATAAACTCTTCATTTTAAATATACTTATGTTATTTATTTAAATATTTAACGTTGTTACGTTTGTTAAAAAAAATATGTATTAGGGCCTCATGATAAATAGTCACCAAGGGTTTCAAAATTCTCAAAATCGGCCATGATAGGAAGGTTGTGTCAAGTTTGAGCATCAAAAGCTGAGCAGATGTAATTGGGTACATGTTGAATGCTGCAATCTCCCCAGATTCAGACATATTCACCTGTCTACTTGAGTGCATGTTAGACACTCTTTAATTTATTTTATGATTTGATACATGGTCATTCTCAAGCACATATTAACACGTTAAAATATTGAGCAATGCTTGGGGTACATCACATTTTACATCAGGGTGTACACATCCCTCACATGGGGATGGGACCTGCTCGAATAAAAAAATATTTTATACAATGGGTCCCACTCCCCATGTGAGAGGGGTGTAGCCCATTATGTACATCACTTGATGTACAAGTGGAAATACCCTAAAATATTTTACGCTTTTATAAAAAAAATTTCCCTACTTTTTAATCATACAATCTCCTAAAAATCATTATTCAAAACTTTATTTTTTCAACCAAAATGGTTGTCAAACAAGCTCCAAGTGTTGCAATCTTGAGACTATGATTCTGACCTTTTTTCCATTTTTAATGCTATACGATGTAAGTGAACTTGTTCTTGACAAGTGGTTTATTCATCTAATAAGCTGCTGATTGTTCAGTTGTGTGGCCGGATGTTTCAAAATTTAAAATAGTTTTGTTGCCTTTGTTTTTCATGTCATTCAAACATATATTGTGCGGGCCACAGATTGACCTTTTGTTGCAAGTTTCCTGTTCATTTTGCAGCGTTTGTTTGAAAAGAATGAATGATGTTGATGTCGAATGAATTGTCCAAATAGTCATTGAACTTTACGCTATACTTCCAAGGGGTCACTAAACTTAAAAAATCATTCAAGTTATCATTGAACTTTGTAAAAGGTTTCCACGAGGTCACATAACTTTAAAAATCACCCAATTCATTACTAAATTTTGCAAAAGGTTTTAACGGGATCACTAAATTTTGCAAAATGTTTCCTAGGAGATCACTGAATTAGTGACTCTTGGAAAACCTTTTACAAAGTTCAGTGATGAATGGGGTGATTTTTAAAGTTCAGTGACCTCTTGGAAGCATGGCGTAAAATTCAGTAACTAATTGGACAATTAACTTTGTTGATGTCTATGTTATTACAATTTTAAGAGTCCCTGGTTGTTCATTCATGAACCGGAAGCATGTTCGTTAAGATTGTATTTAACAATATTAATGAAGAAAAATAAACTAAATTATTGTTGATTGTATTGCCAATTGCTATAAAGTACTACGTCTTTTCATTCATCCTCTATTCTCTATTGTAGCTTGAAACTAGTCCAGGATTCAAGAACGATAATTGATATCGTGCTTGGGAAATATTCATTCATAAAGGGAATTTCTGAAAAGTTTGTTTTTTGTGAGTTAGGTACCAGAAGTATTGTTGGGTTTTGATACCTAATAAATCCCAGATAACGATATAAATGTCGAAATATATTTTCAAATGCCTCGGCCAATGTTGAATTGATTACTATCAACCAAGTCTAACGGCTTGACCTAAAAATAACATGGACCATTGGACCCCTATATATTTACCTATGGACAGGTATTGGATCTTGGCTCATTTTAATATCTTTCTTGTCCAACTAAAGCCTAAGCTATTCCTATATATATGTTGCTTTGACCTAGCCGTTTATGTGTGAGATTTGTAGAATTAGAGAGAAAATGTGGTTGTCCATCTTTGAGAGAAAAACGGCTATGGTTTGTGTTCCAAAAACTGGTGACTTATCTTCTTCTACTTTGTACCTTATTCCTTGGTTTTCTGTGCCTTTGTGGTTTGAAAATCAACACCTTTATCTTGCCCTTTGTTAGTGAGATTGAGAAGCAACCGAGGTAAATATAATCGTTGTGTGTTGGAACCGTTTGAATTGATTGTTTGGTAGAAAGCTAATGTAAAATTAAGTCCAAAAATCACCATTTCGAAGATCTTAGAGTTAATTTCTACTATCATTGGTATCAGAGCTCCTATGTGGTGAGATTCCAGCTAAAAACTGATTAGAAAATAGGCATAATCGAAGCAGAAAAATAGATCCAAAAAACTACACACATAATTGTGATTTTCGGCAAATCCAGCGATCGGTTGGTAAAATGGAGACCGCTGGCGTGACGTGCAAGAGGAGGCGGTCCCGATGGTCAGGCACGTGAGGTGCTTTAGCGACACGTGAAGCCCACACGTAAAGACTCCAGGCAGCGCGTGCAGCATTTTTCCTAACATCATTTATGACTTTTGGTGTTATTAGTTTTCTGTTTCAGGTTATACGGGGAAATCTGAACTCCCTTTGCGCATTTGGGATTCGATTGTATTTGATTAATTGATGTAGTTGCTAGAGCTTTAGGGTGAATAGTAGGGGCTCTAAAGTTTGTTAAATTCGCATCTCTCGATATTTACGAACACTCAGACGTGATCCACTCTAGTATATTGGCTTATCCCCGTTTAATTTCAGCATTAGCAAGTCATTGTGTGGGGTAATATTAGATTGGGATTACCGTGTTGGGTAACCATTGTTTGTGCTAGAAATTTAGGAATTTTTTGCTCTATTTGACGCGTTGAATTTAATTGAAGTTGATATTGTTTTTGTGTTTAATTATCATTAAGTCACTATGTAAGATTGTATTGCGCGTGAAACTAAATTTTTTTTGACATATTTTCGTATTACATTGATTATTTTGTTAGAACACCCGGACTTGATCCATTTGAACATTTTCTTGATATGAGATCGTGAATCTCACAAAACTTTGGGAAATCTAGAATGGTGTATATTGTGGTCTTATGATTACTTTTGTAACTTATTTGTGCACTTTGGTTGTTTTATTTTTTTCAAAATATCTTCACATTTTGAAGTTGGAATTTTCAATGAAAAAATGGAATTTTTCAATTTGGCAACAAAAAATAAAGAAAATTTTGGTTGAACAAAGAATTTCAAAAGTCATAGATGGCAAATTTCTTGCAAATTTTGCAGAAGCACAAAAAGAATAAGATAAACTTACTTACACTTTAATCATTTAACAGTTATCTGCTATTATTTTTAGAAAAGTTGGAAAACTTGATTTTACAAAAGAACTTTGAAAAAAATTGAAGGACTTAAATTTGTTTTAAGTCTACTCCTAATAAATTGTACTTGGTTGAAAGATTTTTGGATCCTTCAAATGATCTTGATAACAATTTGGATATTTTTAACAAGCTTGTTCAAGATATTGTTAATTGTAATGAAATGGTGTCCAAAACATATTAGACCATTATTTTGCTAAATTCTATGTCTGACTCATATAAGAGGTTAAGAATGCACTTAAGTAGGTAGGGATACCTTAACAGTTGAGATTGTCATTGATTCTCTTCGAAATAAAGAGATGTATATTAATGTTGAAAAAGATGATAAGAGGAGTGGTGAGGAGTAGAGTGAAGTTAAACAAATGAATTTGGGTAGAGTTCAAGACAGTAGTGATTTGAGTAGTGACTCGAGTGGTAAAAAGAAGGGCAAGGGTTGGGACAAGTCCGATGGTAAGTGGTGTTACAGTTTGTGGCAAGGGTTTATTCACTTAGGTTGGGAAAAGTGAGGTGGTGATAGAGAATTATACCATGTACTTATGATCTATTTTGATTTATCAGTTAGACATGAGTTAAGTAACCAGTCTATTGAGCATGGTGGGCGATGAGAGGAGATATATATTCTCGAGGTGTGAGCAACATGGAATGGATATGATAAATGTGGTGAGATCTTTTCGTGTTGTCATTTATGCATTTGTTGCATGTATTGGCCGTTTGATTGATTAACTTGGTGTTAATATGAATGAATTTGTTTTGAAAATATTTACGTGTTATCCTATCTTATATCTTCATTGCATGTAGCCCTAGTGAGTACATGGAGCCAGTGGTATATGTTTCAGGTCCGAGACATGAAATAAGGTATGTTATTCCAATTTTATTGATTGTCTTGTTTATGAAGTATTAACTTTGTCTTTTGATTGCTTGCCTGTTGATTGCGTATCAAGGTGGAAATTTGTTAGGTTTTGATACCCAATAAATCATGAATGATAATGTAAATGTCGTAAATTTTCACAGACCTTGACCAATAGTTAATTAATTACTAGCTACTAAGTCTAAATGCTCGACCTGAAAACAACGTTAACCATTGGAAGTAACTTAAGAAATTAGCGATACTCATGTCCCATATATATTTACCTATTGGACGGCTCTTGCATCTTGGCCCATTCCCTTTTATAGGTCCAACTAAAGCCTAACATATTCCTATATATATGTTGCTTTGACCTAGCTGTTTGTGTGTGTGATTTGTGGAATTAGAGAGAAAACATGGATGCCCATCTTTGAGAGAAAAATGGTTGTGCTTTCCGTTCCAAAAATCGGTGACTTCCTCGGATTTCTTCTATTTTACTTTGTGCCTTATTCATTGGTTTTCTGGTGTCTTTGTGGCTTGCAAATCAACACCGTTATCTTGTTATTTGTGGGTGAGATTGAGAGGCAATCGAGTTAAATATATTGGTTGTGGGTCGAAGCTGTTTAGATTGGTTGTTTGGTAGAGAAAGTAATGTGAAACTGAGCCCGAAAATTACCGTTTCGAAGATCTTGGAGTGAGCTTTGGCGACAAGAAGAATGACAATCTGTACATACATATACATCAAACTTGAAAATTCAATGATATGTATCTAAGTTGTACTGGAGAAGTGTAGGAAAATAAGCAATTGTTTTACCCAAAGTTGGAAGCTACAAATACTTCCCATCATGGCAACATTTTTATGTATTTATATTTATAATAAATGGAGCTTGGCAAGGCAAGGCAATGAGCGGGGCAATCATGATTAAATAATAGACAATTTAATTTATAAATTTTTTGGAAACAAGTATTTTAATAGCCGATTTCCATTTTGTCAATTTAATCTCAAATTTTAGTATTTTTGCAAATTGTGGCACTTTGCTTATTATATTTGGTATTGACTCTTGGATGTGAGTAAATTATTCAAAGGATGTTTCCGCATTTAGTTTTAATTTGTTATAGTTTTGGAAAAAAAAAAAAATTTACGCAATTTGGCGTTTATTGAGAATACTTATTTACAGGATATTTCGACTTTAGTAGCGTCTTGATTTAAATGAAATTCGGGGCGTTACAGCAAGAATTAGTTTAAATTTTTCATAATAAAAAGATGAGCATAAGCAAGACTATCTGAGTACAAGAACAATATAGACACCAAAACAAACATACCTCTGCATAGAAGGATCATACTACCTGTAAACTGTAAAGAGGAAAAGAGATGGCAAGAAGACATACTAGGCCATTGAAGGAGATAGTATTGATCAATAAATTATTCAATCGCGCAAAAACTTTAAATTTATGTAAACTTTTGGCAGAAATCCCAAAACCATTTTTGAACCGTGAAAATTGGTCTCAAGAAATATTCTTCACATTACAATGTGACAGAAAAATTATAAAAAAGCTTCCTACGTCACGAACTCTGTGTCCAATGATTGCATGTTTTATCATATGCATATATTATGGTGTAATATTTTGTTAATTATGTCATCTCAATACATAATTTGCATTGTTTTTAATCATAACTATAAAATGAATCAAGTGTCACTTTTGCTAAGATCTAAAGAGGTTTATGCTCAATGTTAATGTCACCTAAACTAACCAATATTATTTCTTGCAGCATCAAATGTTCCATGAAAACACCACAAAAACACAAAACTACCAAAACAAATTGAGATTACATCTAGAAAAAGAAATAGAAATTACCATAGCAACCTCAAGGGCCTCCACTGCAAGCTTCTCCATAAGAACCTGCGTCGTATCGTAAACAACCTGGTTCTTCAAACCTAACACAAAAAATAAACAAATGCATAAGAATCAAGAAAATTCTGACTAAAGATCCTCGACGGTCGACATATTATTTGAGTAGAAAGTCATGTCCAAGGTGAACGGTATCTGCGAGGCGGCAGAGATGAGTTATTGCCCAATGAAAAGAGTGTTTGCTATTGGGTCCATGATCAACAGCGATTATTATGTCGCGTCATCTCCTTCTCTCTCCGGTTTCTCTCTCCAGTTCGGGCTCCGGCACAACTGGTATTAGCGACGGGAGTATCACTTCTCTCCAGTTGTACTCTTCTTCCTCCATTAACGGATCCATTTCGTTGACTTGATTCTCTGTTTTTTTCCTCCCTCTATATCGGCTTTGAATTGATTTTAAAGTTAAAAACTGACAATGGAATTGAAGAAATTTGTGGGGTTTTTTTTTGCAACAATGATATGAATCTCGTGCAGTGTGCTTTTTAGACTGTCCAGCCGCCATTGAATATTGGATTACTTTTCTTCTTATTATCTTACCAATATAAGCTGCGAATCGAAGTTGTTGGTTTGAAATCGTTGGTTTGGATACACATTGACCTGTGGTTTTATTTCTCTCAAATTGAATCAAATCGTTTCAAAATAATTTGGTTTAGGTTTCAAATTTTAAAAACTACAAAAAAAAAAAAAAAAAAAAAAATCGAACCGCACTTTTTTAATTAAAAATATTTTTATTAAATTATAAATTTTATTAAACTATAGTTTTTAGGATTTAAAGTATACTTTCTTGGAGGGTATAAATTTAATTAACCTAATTCATACATAGCAAACAAGTTAATAAGTTATTGTCATTAATATTTAGTTGAGCCTTCATTAAAAAAATAAAATTTTAGGCCCATAATTACAAAATGAATTGAACGTGAAATTGTGAATGTTGCCTAGACATATATGCAATAATGCCTTTGCAAAAATACAAGCAAACCAAAGTTATCAAATTTGTTTAAAAAGAAATTAGAAAAGATAACAGATTATAAGGTACTTCATATTGTCTGAGTTACCGTTTTGACATGTGGAGGATGAAGGTTTTCAGGGTTATACAAGATATTTTTTCCCAAAATTTGTGTTTCCTTCAAAGATGACAGTAGCAAGAGATATATATAATTTGTTCATAAATGAGAAGGAATTGAAGAAAGAGTTGGGTTAATATAGAGTTTCTTTGACTACTGATTGTTGGACGTCAATACAGAATGTTAGTTATTTGTGTTTAACTGCTCATTAGGTTGATAATGATTGGACACTTCAAAAAAGGATTATAAGTTTCATTCAAATCCCAAGTCATAAGGGAGATATGGTAGGAGATATGCTATGAAGAAATGTCGACTCCAATCACTTCACCATCAGCTTCATCAAAGGAGGCTACCAAAAATAGTAGTCCAAATCCCTCACAACCTGCTTTCGGTCTTTCTAAACAGATTCCTTCTATTTTTAAAACTAAACTTATGCAAAACATACAATCTGAGAAGAATGATTTGGTTGATTATTTGTCTGATCGTTGTGAAGATTTGATCGATCCCAAGTTTAACATATTAGTTTGGTAAAAATTGAATGTGCACAAGTACAAAATTGTCTCTAAGATTGCCAAAGATGTATTAACAATTCAAATATCTACGGTCGCTTCAAAGTCAGCATTTTCCATGAGTGATCGAATTCTTGACTCATTTAGGAGTTCATTGAGTAAAAAAATGGTTGAGACCTTAATATGCACAAAGAATTGGTTGCATAGCAACAATGAACCTATAGTGCTTCGTCAATATTTGGATGAGGTAAAAGCATTTGATGACTTTGAGAAAATTGTGGAAGGTGACATTTATTTTCTATTATCAATTTTGATATTTTATGCATATTATTTCTTAGTTGATTGTTAATATCATTAATAAGGACTAATAAATATTTTGATATTTGCATATCATATAGAGGCCGAATCATGTGTTACAATAGGAGATATTGATCCAATTTTTATCAAATGAGAGGTTAGTACTCTTGTACTTATTCTGATATTATTGCTTGTAAAATTCGGAGTGCTTGTTGCTAGATGCTAATTTGATACTATTTTTTTGCCTTTTTGTTTATATATCGGATTTTAAACAAATATGAATGTAATTTAACATTATTAGTTCTTGTTTAAATGTATGTGTTAACTTGTTTTAAACATATAACTATAATGTCAATAGGTAAACCGTGGATTAAAACCGAACCAAATCACAAATAATGGTTTGATTTGGTTTGGTTTGAAAAATAAAATGGTTTGATTTGGTTTGGAAAAATTCCAAACCACATGAAATGGTTTGAGTTGAAAATATAACACAAACCGGCCAAATAAAATCGTGTTCACTCCTAATCTTACCAATATGGTGGAAATGACGCGTAACATCCACATACAATAATTGGTTCTTTTTCTTGACGATTTTTTCAAAATATTCATTGGCCAAAGTGACTAATGGAATAATAAGAATTTATAAAGGTAATTGGCGCAAAATATCCTTATTTTTGAAGGTTTTTGTGGAAACGTTCTTACCTTTCGTTTTTTGGCGCAAAATGTCCTTACCTTTCACATTCTTTACACTGAATGTCTTTTTCGCCAATTTTTAATATAAAATGACCAATATACCCTCCTATATAAATAAAACAAAAAAGAAAAATAAAGAATAAATTGCAATCTGCTCCTAAACTTTTTTAAAATGCAAATCAGTCCAAAACTTATGAAAATATTAAAAATAACAAAAACACACTCTCTTCTCCTCCACCACTTCCACCATCTGATGACCACATCTACTCTTCTCCACCGCCACAACCTCCGGACATTGGTACCAACACAATCTCCTCAACACCCTCTACAATTCCATCCCAAGAATTCCCCATATCATTTGGGCTATCGGAATTTGGACGCATTTAAGCTAAAAAAATGGCAAAAACTCGCCACTTTTGTGGACTAATTTGCATCCTTAAAAAAGATTAGGAGCATATTGCAATTTATTATTTATTATTTATTTTTTGTTTTATTTATATACGAGGGTATAATGGTCATTTTATATTAAAAATTGGTAAAGAGGACGTTCAGCGCAAAGAATGTGAAAGGTAGGGACGTTCTGCGCCAAAAAAAATGAAAGATATAGACATTTTCCACAAAAACCTTTAAAAGTGAGGATGTTTTACGCCAATTACCCAATTTATAAATATCTCATAAATATTTAATAATATTTATAAAAAATAGTTTTCATCTCCCATGATCTTCTTCGTACTAGTTATTCCTTTTTTTTTTCTTTTTTTTTCTCATCGAGATATGTCTCAATACTCGTCTTTTCTCTTTCCTGGATCCCTTAATTGTGTGGTCGAAAGCAGCTCATGATTCTCAAGAACAACGCCACATTCCAGAACCTTTTGAAATTTCAACTTTTCAAAACCATATGACCAAGTTCATTCCATATAAGAATAATGTTTTATTGGCTTTTCGCGAGTTAGTGCATAAAATATAAATAAATGAGCAAGACTATCGATATGTTTTAAAATAAAATGCGGTAATTAATAAAAAGTTGAGTTGAGAATAATAATGCAAAAAAAAAGTGAATATATTGAGTACATTCAGATTCGGTTCTTGAGTTCCGTACAATAATTAATTTTTTTTAATATTTACAACAACATTAATTCAACTAATGACATGTTCAATTTTAATTCTTACAAAATAACGTAGTCCAATCCCGTGATATCTTTTATACCTCTCTTTGTTGAGTTTTTCATAGATTTGACTATTAAAATTATATGAAGATGAAGATAGCGAGCTTATAATAATAGATGCTTCCAATTCGATTTTTCTATAACGGCAGAAACGACATTACTGTAAAATAAGAGATTTGGATAAAATTTAGGTTAATTTGATTAATTGGACTTGAGCTATAAATTAGAAATAAGAAAATCATATTTTGGGTTTGGGTTAAATTAATTAGTTAGCAAATTTATTTAGAAAAAATAAAATAATTTGGCTTTTTGAAGATAAAAAATTAGGGATATTCGGTTCTTATTCGATTTTTCGGTTCTTGGTCTAGAATTGAGAATCGAACTTAATCTATCGGATCTCAATTCAAATATTCATTCGGATATTTAACTTAAGAAGAACATGTCAATTCTATTCCGATCGATTCAGTTCATGTTGTGTCGGTTCAATCCGGAAGTTTTGTTTAGCCCTAGAAGCTTGTCAAAATAGTCTTATAATTTTGGACGAAATGTGCCTCCTCACAAGGTGGGTTAGAATGACTAGATTTGATGTGCTTTTTGGACGATGTGTTTTTCATTGAAGTTATGCTCTTAAATTCATTTTCAACTACATATTTTTTCAATAAAAATAATTTTGCATATTAAAACAACTTTTTTTTTTTTTTTTTTTATGTTCTTTTGCATTACTCTCTCGAGGTGTTTAGTTGAAAATGCAAATAAATAAATGTACAACGTACTTGAGATTCTAGCTTAGACCTTACTTAGCAAAGATTTTTTCAAATAAGAAATAGTATCGTTTAAAGGAACTATGGTTAAAAAGTGAATAAAATTGTCAAAGTGTGGCAAACCAAAAACTTACAGATACCCATTAACTCATAAAATAGGTCCAAAGCGATTCAAACAATGCTATGTAACTCAAACCACTATATATCTTTTAAATAAAGAATGTTGCCTTAAAAGTCTTATTCAATTGTACGGAATCAATTTTCAAAAGGAATGAAAATGACCACAAATGCATAATTGAAGGAAGATGTAGAATACGATTAAACGCATCTTGGACCACAAATGAATTGAGTCCAAATGCAAGCACTTGAGATTTCTCTAATATTTATTATTCCTCAGCATAGCTGGCATTGTTGGCCACTTACAAAATTAATTAAGAAAAATGTGATTTTCATCTTCAACCAATACAAGTAGTTGCAATCTAGTCCTCGTTCAAATTATTTATTTTACCAACAAGTTAGATGTGGAGTTAGTCATTTCCGTCTACTTTCTACTTGGTGTTGTCAAATTTACAAGTAGCACGATTTTATTGCAACTCATTATTTTGTGGAGTGGGAGCATTGTTTGAAATGCAACTCATGAATCATATGAGATGTCTCAAGAAATTATTCAACTAACCTTGTAATAAGCATATTATAAATATTTAAGGTTTTATTTATGAAAAATTTGTTAAACTGGTATAATAATCATTTGAATTAAAAAATTGATCTTTTAAGAATTAAATTGGTGGAATATGGCGGACATGACTAACTGCGCACTTAGACCTATTGGTTGGGGACCACTCTGCATAATCAAACTTGTATGTGGATGACATCGCAATTACCTCTATAGATTGGGGATGAGTGGTGCAATTTTTTCCAAAATTTAATATTTAAAATCGAAAATATTGTAACAGAAGTTTGACCCATTTTTTGTTGGTGGAGATCTATTGTGAAACTGTGATGAAATAATTAAGGCTAATTTGTTTCTTTTCAAAAGTTGTAGGCAAACTTGCTACTAATACAACAAATTGGTGACTAGTGGTACAATTGTTCCTTCAAGAAATTAAATAAGGGTTTTTTGCACATTTCATCCCCAACCTTCGAGATCAGTAAATATTTAAGGCTTTATTTATGATTTTTTTTTTTTTGTTAAACTGGTATAATAATCATGTGAATTAAAAATTGGTCTTTTAAGAAATGGATGGAATATGGCAGAAATGATTGACCAATTTTATTAGCACTATACATCACCATTATTTCAATTAATTAGTACTATTACTGAATTATTTCAAGAGACGTTCAGTAATTTCAATTCAAGCATAGACTAGAGCACATAAGGGAAAATCCCCACTTATATTGTTATGACGCAAAACCACAATTTGAAACCGAGTCAAATGAGGGAACAAATTATCTGGCGATCACGACAAGAAATTATTCCAACCATTCTCTACAAGGTTTTCAACCTTCTAAATATGGAGTC
The DNA here is from genome assembly GCA_019097785.1 of Fraxinus excelsior. Taxonomy (NCBI): domain Eukaryota; kingdom Viridiplantae; phylum Streptophyta; class Magnoliopsida; order Lamiales; family Oleaceae; genus Fraxinus; species Fraxinus excelsior. Next base: position 34,956 of record JAGHKM010000033.1, read on the forward strand.
ACTAAGCCAGATAGAAAATTAAATCCGAGATCCAGGTCAACCAGGCTAGAAATATACCAAATTGGGCACGTATTGAAGAAGAAAAATTGTTCCGTGAAATATTCAAGATCTACAGCCTAGACAAAGTCCCAATGCCTAGAGGAACAGTCCAACAAAAAATTCAACGACATGTCAAGTAAAGTAAGGTTCCTCAATGAGGAAAAAGACTCGAAAATTTAACCAGTAAGCAAATTACGTGAAAGATTTAGAATGTAAAGACTCGATAACTCCCAGTAATATTGTCAATCCATTTCATTTAAGGTACTCTATTTTGAATCAAAATAATTTGATTGTCAATACAAAGGGCAATTATATTCATGTCACACTTTGTTAACTACATTATATTTTAATTGTAATGAAAATTCATAATCTCTACTAATTTTTGTACTTATATCCTCAACTTTTTTCGTCACATTCTTATTATTTAAATTCATTTATTTAGCAAATTTGTATCTTATGACGATTTCTGTTCAAATATTCTATTAGCGAATTTTGAAATGAGTGACATATTTTTTTTGTATTTATTGATTTTTTTTTTACTTTTATAAAAATATGATGGGCCAAATAAGTCTTTTTACACCTTCTAATAGAATTTTTGGACAAAAACTATTATTTTTCATGTGTTAATTAATAGGAGGTTTAGTACAAAAATGAGGTGGATAAATTGAGGGCATAAGTACAAAAATGAATAAAAATGGACCATCATTGCAATTAAAATGTCGTGTTAACTAACAAAAATTATCCTAATACTTAATGGAGTTATTGTAAATTGTCAAAGTGTACGTAGATCTCAATGTGATTATCCTATAACACATCTATTTATTATTTTCACCTCTGGCTTTATGTCGCCTTAAATTCAATGAAATATAAAATTTGTCCTTTATTTAAAGTAAAATCCAATTCTAGGATTATATATATATGCGGATTACCTTAAAAGACTCTTGCCAACATTTACTACTCATAGTTGAGTTGCACGTTTTCACCCTTGTCTTTTCTCCAAACTCGTTAACAAATATCTACCTTCCTTTAAAATAGGCAACTCTATCTCGACCACCAAAGAAAATCCTAGACCGTTTTTCTCAAGACTCTCAAGATCTTCAAACTCGATGGGTCAAAGAAGAGAGAGATTCGTCGACTCAAGCTGTTTTCGCGCGTTTTTTGCAACTCGCCAACAATTACGAGAGAGAAGGGGTCAGACGATTGTGTAAGGAACAGACCTCTTGAGACAAAGTCCCAAAAAGGGGGTGCGTATGCTAGTGAAGGATTACAATTGGGAGTAGACAAAACGCCTCCAAGGGGCGCAAGCACACAAGTACTAAAAAGGGTTTAAATTTAAGCTAAGGAATAAAAATTACATAATCTCTTGTAGAGAGTTTTTGATTCGGTCTCCTTTTCTTCTATGACGTTATTTCTTTTATACTTCTTGAGCATCCCTTGGTTATCGAAACTGCTCAGATTTGCTTCGTGTCCTTCGTAACCGTCCACTCTTTTAGTGAGGATTAATAACCGCTACCACTACCTTTGTTGCCTCTTGGGTCGTGGGATCGTGCCTGGTTTACTAGCCAACCGCTTAGATCGTGCCGGGTTTACTTGCCAACCGCTTCCAAACTACATCCTTTAGACTTGCTTATTTTGGGCGACTTGGGGTTCTGGGCGACAATGAGGCTGTCGTCCTGGGCGATTGTGCCGTACTATTTTTGTTCGGCCTCTGGGCGTCCTACAACTTTGGGGCGATGGTATTCCTTTGTTCTTGGGCTTCCAATATTCAGGTTTTCCCACAGGCCTCCAACTCGGGCTTATCTTCTTGGGCCTTTTAATTGGCTTCTGTTGGGTCTTCATCTTGGATTCATCAATTGGACTTCCTTTCAATTTTGGGCTTGGGCTGCATTTTAGCGTGTCAACACAAGCACATACTTTTGCCCTAAAGATTCATCCATTGCTTTGCTTTCGTCCTCCTGCACCATGTATTTACAATTACAGCCGACTAAATCGAATTTTTTGTGTATTGTTGGTGGCGATTTTCTTTTCTATTTGTGTTATCTTCTTGTTCGACTTCCTTTCGCTAAATCTGGGAACATTTCCACACAAAATTAGAAGTGGCTTTTTGTTTGATAGTTTCGTTTCAATGTTTATGATTTTTGAAGTAGTTTACTATAGACTGGATTGATATATTCTTGTGGCACTGCGGGTTGCGGGTTGATTTTTTTTTTTTTTTTTTTCTGATACGATCAATTCGAGTAGAAACCAATTGATAATGTTTGTGTTTATTTTGACTTGATTTGTTCCTTGTTTTTTCTACAGTAACGAGGATTTTTGTATATATTTTTTTCCTGAATTAATTAACATATATACTGTTCAATTTTGTGATTTATGAATTTGAAGGGTTGGGTATCGGTGTTGAAAATGGCATCTGGGGCTGTTCCAGTTTTAAAAGTTAAACAATTGATCCAAGATTTAAAATTTAATCACAAAGAAAATTTAGTGATATATTATCTGCATTTTGCCATTTCCATTAGTACAATCAAAATAGAATTTTCCACTTGTAAAAAATAATTGCATCCATGTGTTGAATTATGATGATGAAGGTAACCAACCATGTGGCAAACGAGATGAAATCAGCCAAGCAGCCAAGCAAGGTGTCACTTGTGGTCCAACAATCAAGGAATGATCTAGAAGGCTTCACCACATGGAGAGTTTGTTATTTGTAACAATATTAGATTCTTTGTAAAGATGCTCAATAGTACAAGTTTTGTAGGATAGTACCGGTTTTGTAAAGTCTATAAAACTTGATGTAAATTGTTTGAAATAATATCGAATTACATTTACAAAATTCCAATCCAAAGCTTTTAGCATTTTCAGCTTATTGTTGTTATCATTTAATATTTGATTCTATTTTATTTTGTTATATGGTATCAGAGCCATTATAATGGCTGAGCAAAATGTTGAAATCCAAGCTGATTCATCAGATGCCAGTGCAAATCAGAATTCAAAAACCAATCTTGAAAATGCACCTAATCTCAAAAACCTCGATCCCACACATCCAAGCAGCCCATTCTTCATAGGAAATAATGATGGAAATGGAGGGATATTGGTTACTCAAATACTGGAAGCAAGCAACTATCACGCCTGGGCTAGATCTGTGAAAAGAGCACTCAGAATCAAAAACAAGTTGGGTTTCATAGATGGAACAATCTGTGAGCCAGCTGACCAAGATGATCATCTGATGGAACATTGGCTGAGGTGCAATGATGTCGTGATTACCTGGCTCCAAAACAGCATGACAATGGAGATCAGGAGCAGTACTGTATATGTTGAAACTGCACATCAGCTGTGGTTGGAGCTTGAGCAGAGGTTTGGACAACAGAATGCACCTAGAGTCTATGAAGTAAAGCAAGCAATCATGGTTTTGATCCAAAGCCAAGATGATGTAAGTGCATATTACTCTAAGTTCAAGACTCTTCTAGACGAGCTTCAGAATTATGAAATGATCCCCAATTGCACCTGTGGAGCCCTGAAGATTGTGGTTAACAACCAACAACGAGATTGGGTAATGAAATTTTTAATGGGATTAAACGAATCATACAAAGACATCAAGGCACAGATCCTGTTGATGAAACCTTTTCCCACCTTGAATGAGGTTTATGCTACTGTCCAGCAGGAAGAGAAGAGAAGGCAGATATCAGCAGAAGGGACTATGGGTGAACATGTATCCTTCATAGCCAAAGGAAGCTGGAGAGAAGGCAGTAAACAAAACTTTCCACTACAGAAGAAGGATTACTATTGCACCTTTTGTAAGATCTCAGGACACTCCCTGGAAAGGTGTTTTAAAGCTAACCCAAATAGACCTGTGTGTTCGCATTGTCAAATGCCCGGTCATAAAGCTGATAAGTGTTACAAACTCCATGGATATCCATCAACCCTCAGAAATGATGGAAAGAATAGGTATAAACCAGCTGCAAATCAGGTAACTGCCACTATGACTCCAAATCAGGAACAAAACGACAAAACTCAAGTACCAATGACTCAAGAGCAATATTTCCAACTCATGGCCATTCTGAAGCCATCCTCTAACCAGGGCCAAAACACTGATGCCAATTCTGAGAATGTCACTCCAAAGCTATGTGGTACATCATATTGCCTGTCAACTGTTAGAACTAAGCTTTTCGATAAACTCAATGCTCCTTGGATTCTGGACACTGGTGCCACAGATCATATGATCTGTTCACCATCCTATTTCACTTCCACTAAATCACAGATTAATTGTTTTGTTTCACTGCCAAATGGGAACAATGTTCCTGTTACTTAGATTAGAACAACACAGATCAGCAAAGTTTTAACTCTCCATAATGTCTTATTTGTTCCCTCTTTCGATTTTAATTTAATATATGTTCGAAAATTAACTCTGGAATCACATTGCTGTGTTATTTTTCTTTCTGATCATTGTTATATACAGGACCTTTTGACCTGGACCACGACTGGAATGGGTGAATTGAAGTCAGGCCTCTACCATATGATGAAGACTCCTGTCTCTCCTACAGCCCTTCATCAAGTTTTAAACTAGTTAATGAAAACACCATCCATTGCAGCACCTGTCATCACCTCTTCAGAGCCCTTCGATGTCTGGCACTACAGATTGGGGCATCCTTCATCTTCTATCCTTTTCAACAAAGTTATTCCCAAGTTGGATAAGTCAAAACCATGTTATGTGTGTCCTTTAGCCAAAATGCACAGGCTTCCTTTTCCTGTAAGTCAGCACAAATCAGAAGCATGTTTTGATTTAATACACATTGATCTCTGGGGGCCTTGCAATGAATCAAGCTACGATGGAACTCGTTATTTTCTCACTATAGTTGATGATTTCAGTAGATCAACTTGGGCTTACATGCTAAAATCTAAAGCTGAAGCATCCAGAGCTTTACATGCATTTTATCTTATGATTGAAACTCAATTCAAAACCAAAATAAAAATCATTCGATCTGATAATGGAAGTGAATTTAATATGAACGAATTCTATTTTGAAAAAGGGATTATACATCAAAAATCATGTGTTGAAACTCCTCAACAAAATGCAATTGTTGAAAGGAAGCATCAACATATCTTAAACATTGCAAGAGCCCTGAGGTTTCAAAGTGGATTACCATTGAAATATTGGAATGAATGTGTTATGACTGCAGTGTATCTAATCAATAGAATGCCTTCATCTATTCTAAATCACAAATCCCCTTTTGAAATTCTATTCCAAAAGGAGCCTTCATACTCTCACCTTAAAGTTTTTGGTTGCCTTGTTTTTGCTTCTACTCTCTTGCAAGGTAGACATAAATTTGATTCTAGGGCCAGAAGGTGTGTGTTCCTTGGCTATCCCTTTGGGATCAAGGGATATAAACTCATTGATTTACAAACCAAGAAAATTTTTGTGTCAAGAAACGTTGTGTTCCATGAAACTGTCTTCCCTTTCAAAGAAATTAAAACTAAGGAGCCTGATGATGCTAGACACCTTACAGGCTCTCATTTCTGCCAAGATACACCAATTCCTACTCCTTACAATCACGAATTTCTGGAATATGAAGAACCAAATACTCAAGCTATCTCAAATTCCTGTCATGAAAGTCACATTGAATGCTGTGACACAAATCAAGACCAAATCGAACAAACCACAGGACAAGGGGACCCGCAGACTACAGATGATGAGCAAGTGAATTCACCCCTACCAAGAAAGTCCACTAGAGTCAAAAGAACCCCTCAGTACTTGGAGGATTTCATATGCCAGCAGGTCACTTCATTCACACCATTGCAGGATGTGGCCAGAACAAAAGGCTCTGTAAGTCCAGGTAATCCTCACCCTCTCAGTAATAATGTCTCTTATAAAAGACTAACCACTCCTCATAAAGCCTTTGTCAGCTCCATAACTTCCCAAGTCGAACCAAAACACTTTCAAGAAGCTATCAAACACCCTGAATGGTGTGAGGCAATGAGAGCAGAAATTGAAGCTCTTGAGTCAAATAATACATGGGGAATTGTTGATCTGCCACCTGATAAAGAAGCAATAGGATGTAAATGGGTCTATAAAGTCAAGTTTAAAGCTGATGGGAACATCGAAAGGTACAAAGCCAGGCTAGTTGCGAAGGGTTATACACAGCAGGAAGGATTGGATTATCATGAGACCTTCTCTCCTGTGGCAAAGGTAGTCACTATTCGTAGCTTGCTTGCCATTGCAGCAATGAAGGGCTGGTTCTTGTACCAATTGGACGTTAACAATGCGTTTTTACATGGTGATTTGAGTGAAGATGTGTATATGCAATTGCCTCCTGGATACCACAATAGTGACAGGTCAAAAGTATGCAAGTTACACAAAAGCTTATACGGACTGAAGCAAGCTTCAAGGCAATGGTATGCCAAGCTATCAGCCTTCATCACTGAGCACGGCTTCATCCAGTCAAAAGCGGATTACAGCTTGTTTACTAAGTGTTCACATAGTTCATTCACAGCAATTCTGGTATACGTTGATGATGTTATCCTGGCAGGAGATTGTATGGAAAGCATCAATGTTCTTAAGGCTGCCCTTGATGACAAATTCAAGATCAAAGACTTGGGAAAATTGAAGTATTTTCTTGGAATAGAAGTGGCAAGAACAGAACGAGGAATATACATATGTCAAAGAAAATATGCTCTTGACATTTTAGGAGATTCGGGCACTATAGGATCGGCCCCCTCAAAGATACCCCTTGATCAGAATGCCAAGTTGGGGAAGGAAAGTGGTGATTTGCTTCCTGATCCCTCTGTCTACAGAAGGTTAATAGGACGACTACTATACCTGACTATAACAAGGCCAGACCTCTCATATTCAATACAACTTTTGAGTCAATACATGGATAAACCTAGAGTACCACATCTTCATGCTGCATACAAGGTGTTAAAGTATATCAAGAGGGCACCAGGACAGGGATTATTCTATACCACTACTTACGATATGCAGCTGAAAGCATACTCAGACTCAGATTGGGCTGCCTGTCCAGAAACTAGAAGATCTGTCACTGGCTATTGTGTGCTCATTGGTTCATCTCTTGTATCATGGAAATCAAAGAAACAAAGTGTGGTTTCAAGATCTTCTTCAGAGGCTGAATATAGAGCCATGGCGCAGGCATGCTGTGAGGTAACATGGATGAAGTATTTGCTGGAAGATCTACAGGTTAAGCACGATCAGCCAGCAATGCTGTATTGTGATAATAAATCGGCTATGTACATTGCCACTAATCCTGTGTTTCACGAAAGGACGAAGCACATAGAAATAGATTGCCACGTTGTGAGAGATAAAATTCAAGATGGAAGTATTGTTACTAAATATGTTCACACAGGATCCCAACCTGCCGACATGTTAACAAAAGCTTTGAATTCTTCAAGCCTTTACTCGCACATGATCAAGATGGGAGTGATTGATATCTACTCTCCATCTTGCGGGGGGGTGTTGAATTATGATAATGAAGGTAACCAACCATGTGGCAAATGAGATGAAATCAGCCAAGCAGCCAAGCAAGGTGTCACTTGTGGTCCAACAATCAAGGAATGATCTAGAAGGCTTCACCACATGGAGAGTTTGTTATTTGTAACAATATTAGATTCTTTGTAAAGATGCTCAATAGTACAAGTTTTGTAGGATAGTACCGGTTTTGTAAAGTCTATAAACTTGATGTAAATTGTTTGAAATAATATCGAATTACATTTACAAAATTCCAATCCAAAGCTTTTAGCATTTTTCAGCTTATTGTTGTTATCATTTAATAGTTGATTCTATTTTATTTTGTTATACCATGTTCAATTTTGCATGCGCTGACAATGATATTTCTAATATTCTATTTTTAAAGTGTTTAATGTTAGGCAGTAAAGTACGAAATTGGATTAGTCAAGAAATTCATAAGCTCCTAAGAACTAATATAGTAGAACAGCCCCACGACGGGTTTCTTCAACCCTATCCAAGTTAAAAAATTCTGTAGACTAAAACTTCCAAACATCCCCCAAGGATATTGGGAAACTGGGCTCAGACGCTATAGTTTTTGTGGTAGTTTATTAGGAGTTTAATTTCTTATAATGGCAGGGAGGATGAGAGATGGTGGCTTTTGCCCACCATCCTGCTACTTTTCAAGGGAGTTCAAGCTTGGTTTGTTGATTGGCACATAGCGAATTTAGAAGTCAGAGATTTTTCTCTCTTCAGTCCTGATCCCGATACCTTTTGGGCCTATGAATCTGTTTCTTGATGCAAAACTGTTTACAGGAGGACGTAGGCTGAATTTTTCAGCATTTGTGCAGTAAATAGGGTATCGCCATGTACATACATTTTAGAGTACAGTAGGATCTTTAATCATAGAAATTACCAATGTTTTTACCATGTACATATTATGTTCTCATTGAAAACAAAATCTACTACATTTGAACCGCTTAGGCAAATCGTGTTCGGAAGAATTTGAGGATAACGGCGATTCCTACTAACCATGAGTACAAAATTACTGTCATTACATTATGACAATTATGCCCAATTCTGCACCATGTTTGCTAATTAACAAACCTTGTCGTCCTTTTGGAACACGTTCCCTTTCCCAAGCCAATTACACAACATTCTCTAAATATGCTTCTCAATCATGCAAAATATATACTCCATCTAGGATTCTATTACCTCATTTCCTTTTTGAGTACTCTTAAGAATAATATCTTTCCTAGAATAGATACGTTTTCCTAGAAGTACACACTTGAAGACTTATCAGCTAAAGGTAAAATCCAAAACCATGTAACCTCTAATTCTCCTATAAAACTTCATGCCAACTTTAATTGGGATGTTCAATCCAAACAGATCAAACAAGAAATGCTTAGTTATTATGATGCTTTTGGCATCTCTTCAAAGAGAATTTCAAGGTTAGCAAAAATGCAAGTACGTCAACTGTGAACATATATTCGAACTTCTTCATCTTCTTTTGTGTTTTAGTCTGCACTGTTTATTTTTTCCTCTCTATTGAATAGACAGTTAGTTTTTAATGTGTTTTATTTCCATCATATAAAGTCAATTGACTTAATATCTGATTATAATGATCTCTACAAGATAGTTTAATGCATACATTATTTGATGCTTTTAGATCTTACTATTTGTCATTTGTAGCATGTCATAGAAATGTAATGAACACACTCATGTACAAAAAACACATGGGCAATCATTAAAAATATTATGGTTTGTCATGATAGCACTGTGACAAATATGTGTAGTGACTTCATCATTCAAATTGAATATGGAGTTAACATTGCCAATATTACAAATATGTTTACCACTGGTGACCTTGTGAAAGTGTTAGTTCCAACTACCATTACATATATCATCTACTATTACTAATTTTTGGAAATACTGCTTTGTGAGGTCAATTTCAAAAATTATACATCTCACAGATGGATAATACCATTTGTAAATGATTGTAACTGTGGGAGAAAGCATTGCCAAGAGAAGGCTGCAAGCACGGTAAAGATGTAGTTGGCAAAAGTCGGTCTTAAGATGCATCAGTCTTGATCACATGCTCATGCTTCTCAATCAATGCTATAATATGCATTTCCGTCAAAGTTTCCTTACTCTATCTTCCAGGTATGTATGTATGTCCGCATCTATATATGTCTCAAGTGAGAGTTTTGGATTTTTTAGTATGAATTTTCAGTTTTATTTGTTGTAGTTATTGTTAAATTGCAGAGGAACCAGGAAATCCCCATCTACTTCTACTGCTGAACAAAGCACGAAGGGTATTTTTTTCGCATACTATATTATTATTACCTGTCTTGGTTAATGATATTACTTGAGGTTTCCATAACTTCTATCAAACGAATTATTTGAAATCTTTCAATATTTTTTCTTTAATTTTCTTGTGTCTTTAGTGATTCAAATAGTTTATTAAAGAATTGGATTTAATTTTTCTCAATTCTTACGAAATTGCATTTTCAGTTGTGTGATCAATACAGAATAAAATTAAGTACAAATCTGATTTTCTTACAGAGATGGTGGAAGCGATGAAGAAGGTGGCAAAGATGGGTATAGAGTTGATAGTGAAGAAGAGGAACTTGCTTTTGGTGGGGTACAAGAATATTATTGGGGTTCGGAGAGCTTCATGGAGAATCTTATCTTCAGGAGAACAGGAGGAGGAATCCAGAGGGAATGAGCAGAATGCTAAGCAGATCAAGGAGTACCAGCAGAAGGTGGAGTTAGAGCTCACCAACATTTGCACTGACATCATGACGGTCATCGATGAGCATCTCAATCCTTCATGTACAGCTGGCGAGTCGACCATGTTTTACTACAAGATGTGAGGATTGTCTTACCCTCAATTATGTTTTGAGCGTTATTTTTTGTTTTATTAGGAAGTTGAATGGGTTCTGTCGTTTGCAGGAAAAGGGATTATTATAGGTATCTTGTAGTGTTCAAAACTGGTAATGAGAGGAAAGAAGTTGCTGATCAGTCACTGAAGACATATCAGGTATACTTGATATTTGAATCCATAAAGCATATTGCTTGAGTTCTATTATCAGGTAATAAATATAAAGATGTTAAAAGTGCAATTGAATATGGGAAGGACACTTTAACTGTTGATGTGATCATTAATGCTTTAAGAACAAAAGAGTTAGAGTTAAAATCTGATAAGAGAGAATCTGTTAGTGGTGTTAATTTGATGATGAAGTCCAAGTTTAATCTCAAAAATGGTAATTTCAACAAGAAACCTGGACATAAGAAAAAGGGCAACTTTAAGGACAAAAATAAAATGAAGACTAAAGGAAAAAAGTGTTTCTATTGCCTAGAAGAATGTCATTTTATTAAAGAGTATCCTAAAAGACTATTTGACTCTAAAAATAAGTCTAAAAATGATGGTGGAGCTGCTTTGGCTTATAATGACTCTAATGTTGATAAAGTTTATGTGGCTGTTAGTTGTCCACCTTGTCAAGAGTGGATTCTTGACTCCGGTTGCACTTACCATGTGTGTCCTAATAAGGAATTCTTCACAGATTTTGAAAATATAACTGATGGTAAAGTTTTAATGGGTAATCACATAGCATGTCAAGTAAAAGGTGTAGGAACTATCACTTTGAATTTAAAAGGGAGTAAGAAGTTGATTCTTGAAAAGGCTAGATATGTTCCTGATTTGCAAAGAAATCTGATTTCCTTATGGGTGTTAGATGACTTTAACTTTAACATTGTGATCAATAAGTGTTACATTAAAATCTTGATGAGCTCTCAGCTGATTGTTGAAGCTCCCAAGAGACATGGCCTTTACATTTTACAAACAAAAAATTTTTTGGATTCCACTTCAGCAGTAATCTCAGTTCCAAATGATAAATCACAAATATGACACAAAAGATTGGGCCATATTAGTGATAAAGGTCTTCGGATTTTGAAAAAATAGGGTGCTTTTGGTAAAGATAACATTGAAAAATTGAGTTTTTGTGATTATTACATTTTAGGAAAGCATAATAGATTACCTTTTCTACCTGGAATGTATAAATCTGTCTCTATACTTGAATATTTGCATGCTAATCTGTGGGGACCAGCAACTGTGAGTACACATTCTGGTTTTAAATATTATTTGCTTGTCATTGATGATTTTTCAAGAAACAATTGGACTTTTTTGTTAAAATCAAAATCTGGCACATTTAATGTTTTTAAAGAATGGAAACTTTTAATTAAGAACCTTACTGATAAGAAAATTAAAGTTTTGAGGACTGATAATGGTTTGGAATTCTGCAATTATGAGTTTGATGAATTGTGCAAATCATCTGGTATGTTAAGACACAGAACAGTCACACACACACACAACAACAAAATGGCTTGGCTGAAAGAATGAATCGTACTATTCTTGATCAAGTAAGATGCATGTTGTTGTGTTCTGGCCTGCCTAAAATTTTTTGGGATGAAGCAGTTAAGACTACTAGTTATCTGATTAATAGATGCCCTTCTAGTGCTATAGATTTTAAGATCTACGAAGAAAAATGGAAAGGAAAACCAGTTAACTTTAGTAACTTAAGAATTTTTGGGTGTGCAGCCTTTGCACACCAAACTGAAGGTAAATTGGAACCTAGAGCCCTTAAGTGTGTGTTTTTGGGCTATGGGGAAGGGGTTAAAGGCTATAGACTATATGTGAGAGAGTTTAAGGTTATAAGGTCATTATAAGTAGAAATGTGAAATTTAATGAAGATGACATGTCATGTTTTAAGTCTGAATAGCAACATGTAGACCTATTTGAGACGCATGAACAATCTAAAAATGTGGGTAAAAGGGTTGAGATTGAGGTGGAGCAATCTGGGGAGGGTTCTGATGAATCTATCCCTCAAAATAATGAGGAACCTGAAGCTGAAAATGAATCTGTTGAGATTTCTAAGGCTGATATAGAGCCTGAACATTCCCTTGTTGATTACCAACTTGTTAGAGATAGGGAAAGAAAGGTTATTAGCTAGGTTTGAAGATGATGTTTCCTTGCTGTCCTATCTTGATATGATTGAAGAAGAACCTAAATCCTATGAGGAAGCTTTGAGTAGCAAAGATTTCAAACAATGGCTTGCAGCCATGCAAGATGAAATGGAGTACCTCAACAAAAACAAGACATGGATTTTGGTAAAAAGACCGGAGGGTAAGAGGGTTGTGGATTGTAAATGGATTTTTAAAATTAAAATAGGTGAACAAAGCGAGAATGACATAAGATATAAAGCCCGTTTGGTGGCAAAAGGTTTTACTCAAAAGGAATGGGTTAATTTTAATGAAATATTTTCACCGGTAGTAAAATTTACTATAGTTCGTGTCATTCTTGCTTTGGCCACTCAATTTAATTGGAAATTGAATCAATTAGATGTAAAAACTGCTTTTCTAAATGGAGATTTAGATGAAACCATTTACATGAAACAACCTAGAAGATTTGAAGTGAATAAGAAAGCTGACTTAGTATGCATTCTTAAGAAATCTCTATATGACTTAAAACAAGCTCCAAGATAATGGTATAAAAAAATTGACAATTTTGTTCTGGGACTTGGGTTTAAGAGGAGTAACTTTGATACTTGTCTTTATTGTAAGGGTCTATGTGGAGCTAATTCTCTTTACCTACTCATTTATGTGGATGACATGATATTAGCCATGACATAAAAGAGATTGAGGAAATTAAAGAAAAACTAACATCTGAATTTGAAATGAAGGACCTAGGTCTGATTAGAAAGATTTTAGGTATAGAAGTTAAGAGAGATAGAAGAGAAGGCACACTAAGTCTTAGCCAAAAATCCTATATTTTGAAATTACTTAGCAAGTTTTCTATGGCTGAATCCAAAAGTGTTAGTGTCCCCTTGGCTAATCATTTTAAACTATCAAATGATTTATGTCCTAAAACAAAAGAAGAGTTTGAAAGAATGACAAATGTGCCTTATCCTAATGCAGTTGGGTCTGTAATGTATCTCATGGTGTGTTCTAGACCTGATTTGGCATATTCTATAAGTGTTTTGAGTAGATATATGTCAAATCCAGGTGAAACACATTGGGAAGTCATGAAATGGCTTATAAGGTACATTAAGGGGACCTCAAACTTGGGGATTCAGTTTAGAAAACAAGCTGAATGTGTTATTTTGAAAGGGTTTACTGATTCTGATTATGCAGGTGATAGAGATAACCGAAAATCTACTTCATCATACATGTATACTTTGTGTAATTCTTGCATAAGCTGGAAATCTCAGCTCCAAAATATTGTGGTTTTGTCTTCAACTGAAGCTGGATACATTGCAGCCACCGATGCAATCAAAGAAGGAATTTGGTTAAAAGGGTTACTTAATGAATTTGGTTTTATTAAAGAAGTTGTTATTTATTCTGATAGCCAATCCTAGTGGTGGCAATGGGCCGAGCCGAGCCGGCTCGGCCCATGCCAAGACGAGCTCGGCTCGTGGCTCGTCCAAATCTTTTTTTTTTTTTTTTTTTTTAAATAACCCACGAGCCGGCTCGTCTACAGTGACGAGCCGAGCAGGCTCGGCTCGTCACCCGTTTGGACGAGCTCGGCTCGTGCTCGGGCTCGTTTTTTTAAGAGCCCGAGCGGCTCGTAGGCGTGAACAGTACGAGCCGAGCGGACGAGCCGCTCGGCTCAATTGCCACCTCTAGCCAATCTACAATTCATTTAAGTAAAAATCCTGTTTTGCACAATTGATCTAAACATGTTGATGTTAGATTTCATTTTATCAGAGATGTTATTTCACAAGGTGTTGTGAAACTTGAAAAGATATCTACTAATTACAACTCTGCTGATGTAAGTACTAAAGTTCTACCTTTAAACAAATTCCCGGACTGCTTGACCTTGCTGAATGTTGCACATTGTTGTTGATCTGTGGATGCTGCTACTCTGTGCTAATAATATCTGTGATGTTTTGAATAACCACCGATAAATGTGAATCATTGTACCAAGGTGGAGTATGAAATGTATTTTGTAGCACAATGATGCAAGTGACCCATTGGGCTGAAATGTTGAGAGGCCCAAGTGCTGAATAATTGGTTTATTTAGCTAGTGGAAAACGTGTTTGGTGAATGGCTTAAAGTCGTGTTTTTCACTTACCTGTTTCGAATGCTGAGGATGTAACCACGTGTCGCCTCCAACACCGTTGGATGGGTGACTGAAGTGTGACTCCTTTAATTGGGCTCCTAAGGTTTGAGATATTAATTTGGCTTCGAGATTCTTCTACTCACTTTCACTATTTGCATCGTTTCTCTCGATCTTTCTCTTCTTCACTTGAGAAATCAAATATTCTCATTTGATTTCTTGTATTCTCTCAACCTTGTGAAATCTTTAGTGATTCCCTTGAGTAGAATCTGTTCTTTTGTGAACTATTGCTTGTTGTGAAGAAAGAACTCGAATTTGCGATTTTTAGGGTCGAGTCTGAGTGCTAACTTTTGAATCTTGCCTTGGGGTTTGATTTCGTTCGAATGGTGGTTTATTCTATGAGATTGAAGCACTGATTGATTCATGTTTGGCTTGAGGGCTTTTATGAATAAGGATAATTTTCAGTTCATATTTGAGTTCATGTTTCAGATTCTTGAAGTTTTATTTCGATTTCTTGTGATCAATATTTCAGTGCAGTTTTTGTGTAACTTTTACTTATACATTTCTGTTGATTTGTAAGGAAATCATCGTGTACTCGTCCTAACAAATCCAATATAGAAGAATGATGATAATGAAACAGGTATTGGGATTTAAGACTTTAGCTCATGTTTGTCTACCGTTCTCCAAAAACTCTTTTTTTTAAAACTCGTTTTCAACCCACATTTTCACAATAAAATATTTTGCACGTAAACTCAAAACTTTATCTTACTTTTAACCACATATTCTTCAAAAAAAAAATCACTAATTGAACTCATTTTCTCAGAAAAAAAAAAGAAACTCTTTTTAATGGGCATCAAACAGGGGCTTAGTTTGTTCTTGTTTTGCTTCAACTCGCAAATTATGCTCAATTTTCTTCCCGCTGCCAGACATTTCAATCTGATTGTAAAAATTAATATCAAGTAAAAACTTATGTAGGTGTCTATCATCAAACCCTAGATAAAAAGTTGAGAAATTAGAATTTTCAAAATTTAGCAATATGGGCAACAGCCAAGCTGCAAACCAAAAATAAGAATGGATGTAGAACCAGTAAAACAGAAGCTAGATAATAAGATTGGATGTAGAACCTGAAATACATAAACAAACACGACTAGATTCTCCTCTACAGTGAACTCTCTGTAATTTCAAAATTTGCTTTATCACTTCTAGAGTTCAGTACTGTGGAAAATAATAATAATAATAATAATAATAATAATTCTTTCAATTTTAGTTTTCTTATGCTAACATTTGTATCAACTCATCTTGAAGTAAATAGTAATTTGATACTTCTCCACATCAAATTCTTCAAGTGGATCTATTCATCTTAGAATGTCAAAAACAAAGTTTTGAGAGATAACTATGAGAATGATTTGCCAATGAAGAAAAACTTTGATTATCAACCATATATAATAAAAATGCATACGAAATCTTACAAGGCATGTCAAAAGTAATAAATCACGAACGAAAGTCGGTGATCAATTGAAAATTTTACACCAACACTAGTGGGCAATCCAATTCAAATGTCTTCTCATGATGATACCAACAAAAACTACACAAATTCAACATACTCCCAAGCGAATTGCAGGTACCACTATGGAGAATCAACTGGAATAGCCCAAGAGCCGACACATCTACAATAAACACATTAATGGCACACCTTTGCTACAATCATATAGGCAATAATCCATATTAATAGAACTAAAAAAATCCATAGCAATCAGCAAATGGGTAAAGAATCTGACTTCTCACAAAAATAGGAACTTGCTTAGTATAGGTGTCATATAAATTTCTAACATCAAATCTTAAAGACTTTAATAGAACTCGAAAAACAAAAATCCTCCCACCACTCCAAATTTCTTCTAAACAATGGCACTGGCAATCCTAGGCGAAAGATCAGCACACTCCTTTGGACCAGTTATGGCAGAACCTACGAACACAGAGGTGACCAAATGAGTGACAAGAAACATAGACAAACCCAAATTTCAAATGGAGAGCATGCCTCTCGAAGAAAGAAACACAACAATTTCCTGTCTATTGTTAAAAATTGAATATTACCTTTCATCTCGCCCTTGGGATGCATGATAATCCCAACATTATCTAGGACCAGATAACAACGATTAGGGCTTCAGTACATGCAATTGCCTCTCTAACATTCTTAGATATTGTCTAGGACAACAGAGATAGAAGAAGAGTTTGATATCGAGAATGAACAGCATTGGTGCAAGCGAAGATTGAGAATGAGGCTTATGGTCAACGGAGACAAAAGAAAAGTCACAGGAGGAGTTAGAGACGGTGGAGACTGGAGAAATGGCTTGAAAATCACGATTAATTCGTGCTTGAAAATTTATCACCTCGGGCAAATTATTTTATCTGGGCGTGGACCCCTCCCCTCATGAGAGAGGGAGTGTAAACCAACGGGTAAGGAAAAGCGTAGGATAGATTTTCCCATAAAATATACTATTCAAAAAATAAGGTGGGGTAGTTTTAAATTCATAAATCAGGTGATAATTAAGATTTATTAAATTAATTAATACATGTTTATTAAATTACATTAATCTACTTAATCTCCCTCCAAAAGATAATATTTATCAACAACAAAATTCTCTCTCTCTCTAACATACAAACAACTCATTATCTCTACAACTTCCACTCGTCGTCGTCGGTGACGTAACCATCGGAAAACTCCCACTTGCTTCTATCTATTGTCATCTTTATGTGTCTTGAAGAATTTTTAATATCATAAATCGTGTGGAGTGGGTACTGGAATTTTTAATATCGTAGAAGTAATTGGTGACTCATTTGCCATTTTAGGTAAGAATTGATTACAGTTATGTGATTAATAGTGATTCATTTGCCACTGTGTGTGTGTGTATATATATATATATATATATGAAACTATTTTTAACTAACTTTTCAAGATAAAAGATGTTTTTCAAGTTCAAATATCATTTTTAAAAGTCATTTTTATATTTGATCAAATCATTGCATTAGAATGACTTTTAATGCACAAAATTGTTTTTAATGCATAAAAGGATTTTGAACTTAAGCATTCATTACCAAATATCAAAGTGTTAGTACCTTTACACTTTATCTAAGAAATCAAGTCTTTGATCTTATTCCAAAGTTTGACTCTTAAGTTCTTAAATGTGTGACTTCGATCTTGATTTCTTTCATGTGTCCGATTTGTAATGATAGCTTTGATCTTTTGACGATCATCGATCAATTTTTCATCGCATGCTTTGAAAAACTATAATCACTTAAATTCAATTTGTTAGTAAATAAGATTAACTTGTTTGTTATAATCAAAACTTTAAAGTTATAATCAACCATAGGTCAACATAAGGTTCTATATACCATGGTCAAATGAAATTAAATTTATGAGGTCAATAGCACAAACTAAATTTCATGTGATCAAGTCCAATATATTCAAAATGTACTCTCAATCTTCTTATAAAAGTCAAAGGTGAACTTTAATAAAATTGAGGCATTTTTATAAAAATAAAGTGTCCGTATTTATTTGTTCATTATGGACTATAAAATTTAGATCGAATTATAAATTGAATATTTTCTTATTTATCAACTTAATAGTTCAATTCACAATATCAAAATGATCTATGAACAAATGCAAGGTCAAAGAAATACAAATAAATTATCGAAAATTAAATTAATTTTTTATTTCAAAATAGCGCAAGTACGAATAAATATAATTGACGGACAAACATTATCAAACACAAACATCATTTTTATATATACATTTCATAAAATTTATAAGTCTTACCTACTTTTTATTCACCATTCTTTGGATTCCCACAATAACTGCTTGCTGAGTTTCGTCTAATGTTGTTAGAATTGGTATGGAATGAATTGATTTTCATTATTGAATAAACAGTACATTGGTGTATATATTACATGCCGAATGTGTTGTGTAAGGAAATAAATCAATCTAGGACAAACTGTGCTATTTAGGGAAAAATCTTCTGTGATAAAATCAAATCTCAATAATTATGGTTAATACTCCCTCTGAAGTTGGAGCATGAAGATCCGTAATGTCCAACTTGCGAGTGAAATGATGAAAAATGTCCTTCCCAAGAGCCTTAGTGAAGATATTAGCCAACTGCAGCTTGGTAGAGACATGGGTAGGAAGGAGGAGCCCAGAAAGATATTTCTCACGAACAAAATGACAATCTATTTCAATATGTTTGGTTCACTCATGAAAAAGGGGATTACGGGTGATGTGGAGGGCAACCTCATTGTCACAATAGAGCAATATACGTTGCGGATGGACAACAATGAGGTCACGCAAAAGAGATCGAAGCCAAACAAGTTCACAAGTTGCCATCGCCATGGCACGGTATTCAGCTTCGGCAAAAGAACGTGAAACAACTGTTTGTTTCTTAGTACGCCAAGAAATGGGACTAGTGCCAAGAGTGACGAAGAAACCAGACGTGGAACGACGAGTGGTTGGACAACTGGCCCAATCAGAGTCAGAGTAAGCAGAGAGCCTGAGATCACAGTGGACAGAATAAAAGAGGCCATGTCCTAGAGACCCCTTTAGGTAACAGAGAATATGAAGTGCAGCTCAATGATGTGAATCGCAAGGGTTTTGCATGAATTGGCTCAACATATGCACAGAGAATGAGATATCTGGGCGAGTAATAGTGAGATACATAAGTCGACCCACTAACCGTCGGTAAGAACTGGGATTAGAAAGTAGAGTGCCATCATCAAGGGTAAGCTTCAAATTCTGATCCATGGGAAAAGAAGCAGGTCGGGAACCCAAATTACCAGAGTCGGCAAGGATGTCAAGAGTGTACTTTCTCTGATTAATGAAAATTCCAAGTGGTGAACGAGCAATTTCAAGACCAAAAAAATACTTCATGGTGCTTAAATCCTTGATCCTGAACCTATCATCAAGCAATGATTTGAGAGCAATGGTAGTAGAGAGATCGTTTCCTACAACCAAGATGTCATCAACATAAACGAGGACAACAGTGAAAGAAGAACCAATAGTTCGAGTAAAAATGGAGTGATCAGCTGCAGACTGAGCAAAACCATCTGACAACAATACAAAGGACAGTTTAGAGTACCAATTGCGCGAAGCCTGCTTAAGACCATAAAGAGATTTAAGCAGACGACAAACACAAGTCTTCCCCTCTCGGCCATAACCGAGAGGAAGAGTCATATAGATCTCCTCTACCAAATCTCCGTGAAGAAATGCATTGTTGACATCAAGCTGATGAAGATGCCAATGTCGGGCTGCTACAATTGCCAAGACATAGCGTACAATAACAAGCTTGGCTACAGGAGCAAAGGTGTCATGATAATCAAGGCCCTCAACCTGAGTGTAACCCTGACCACCAACTGAGCTTTATACCTTTCAATGGAACCATCTGCATTGAGTTTAGTTTTGAAGACCCACTTACAACCGACGGTTTTTTTGTCTGGAGGAAGAGGTGTAAGAAGCCAAGTATTATTAGACTCAAGGGCCTGAATCTTGGCCTGCATAGCATCACGCCAGTGGGAATGTTTAACAGCTTGAGAATACTGAGTAGGGTCAGAAGTATGTGATAAATCAGATAAAAATGCAAAATGGTTAGCAGAAAAATTATGATACGAGACAAAGTGGGAAATGGGGTGAGACGTACCTAAAGATGCGACTAAAGTGGTGCAAGTTGACTCAGAAAAGGTAGAGAATTAAGGGTTCGATCGTTATTAAAATAATTACACAAAGTAAAAACAATATTTTCTTTTTTCTAAGTGGACAAGGTTGACATTGATAGCTAACAAAGTAACTCCAAAGTTATTCTATGGATTTAAAAAATTTCAGTTTTTAAGCCTATGTCTGGCTTTCTTATTTATCAGAAAGTTCATTTTTTTCTATTCAATTGAAGTCAAGTATTAATGTCAACTATATATTTATACATATTATCTATATATTATTCACACATTGCATGCAACTTGCTACTATTTTCTGAAAATATAGTTTTTTTAAATCCAGATTTCGTGATTTTGAATCCATTATAGATGAAAATTAATCTTCATGTTATTTATTATACATATATTATTAAAATAATATATTTTTAAAAATATTAAAACATATATCTTATATATAGCCCTTGTTTGATCCCCATTATTTTTAAAATATATTTTTCTCTCTATTTTTTTTCGATTACATATTATTCAATAAAATAGTATTACACGTAAATTCAAAAAATTTCCTTATTTTTTAATCATATATTTTTCATTAATTTACTATTCTAAACTGTATTCTTAAAATAAAAATGGGCACACAATTAATAATGATTCATTGCTATGTTCACTGCTCATTTATCAGCCCTCTAATTCACACACTAGCCGGACAATCCACTTATCCCGCATGTTCTAGGGGATTCTTTTAAAAATGGCCAAGTCAAAGACCCATAATTCATAATTGATTTTTCATTCATTGTATATTTTAAAAGGAAGATTTTCATAAATGTCACTAAATTTGAAAATCCACAAAAAATTTGGATGTGCACTAAATTTGTTCAAAAATGTCATTTTTTTTTATTGTGAAAGATCCAAATTACCCTTGTGGTCACCTTTGACCTTTGTAAGAGCAATTAATGCTTGATTGGAATGCCATTAATGGTTTGATTTGATGATTAAATTTTTATTATTTTATTCATTGTATATATGTATATTATATTGAATAAAATATATTTTCTTCCAAAAAAGAAATAAAAGAAATTCAAAATCTAACATAAACAAACCCTAAGTCCTAAATCCTCATCCATTAACACATTTTCTTCCAAGAACTTCATCTTCTTCATTCATTCCTTCATCAAGAACACATGAGTATTTAATTGATCATCCATTTCGAGAGGTTAGCTATTACAAATTGTTTATATTTTCATCTCTTAGCTCATTATTTCGTAAATGTTAAATACAACATGGTGATAATAAATTCCAATTTTTGAAACTATTACTCATTGATTTCTTTGGCTTTTGAAAAAAAAAATTTGACGGTAAAGATATTTGAATCGTTCATTAAATGTGATCGATTCCATATTTAATGAAGTATTGACTTATTTTTTTTAAATACATTGTCATGTTGAATGAGAATTGATTATCATCATTAATGTTCTACAATAATGTCCTTCTAAAAATTTCTAAAATAATTGTTTTGAAACCAACCTGACAGTTCGTACTAAAATGGTCAATATAGTGTTTCAAATCGTCGGGTCCCGACAGTTAAACTGTCGAATTCGACAGTTTACAAACTGTCGGGATACACAATTCAACTGTCGATTTCGACACTTGAGAACTGTTGAAAACCTTGATTAGCTGTTTTCCACATTTGATGGTATTCAATGTTGATATATTGATTGTGCCGACTTCTTACAGTTGCAATCCCAACATTTCAGGTATGAGTGATGATTTGAGATTCATCATCTCTTATGGGGGAAATTTCGCAAATGTGGATGATAAATGTAAGTGGAGTGATAGAACGTTTACGATGCTCAAGTTGCCAACCACCGAATCCAATGTCAAACTTAAATGTGTAGGACAATTGGCGTGATATTACCAGTAATTGAAGTGTACTGAAATTTATAATTAAAATGTACTCCATAATTAATTACCATTGCTTTTGTCACCTGTGATAAGTTATAGATGTGAAATTTATTACTCCATAATTAATAAGTTATTCTTCTCGATGTCATTATTTTCATAATATACGATTGAATTGTCATTGCCGTAATTACGGGTTGCCCTATCCTTTATGACTCGCAATTCGAACAATCTATAGTTACCTAAGTGGACCATAAAGTAATCGCTGCAACACAAATTACCCATTGTACATCAATGTACAGATAATGCACCGTTTGCCATATGCGACGAAATGTTTGAAACAATTCATAAAATTACAAAAAATTTAAATTTACTTAAACACAACATTTAATATGCCATTAACCAGGATCAACATTACAAAACAACATTCCATGGTAGATTCATGAAGAATGAAATGAAATGAAACGTTCACAAAACCAGAAAATCGAAGTCAAGGGACGTCTCGCGGAAGTCCTATCGTCAAAGTACTCCAACACCCTTTGCACGTACTTGAGGTTCTTTCGTTGGGATATGCGTGCACGCAACCTTGCGTCTTCCGAAACCAAGAATTCAAACTCCATGGACTTTGCAATGAATAAGAAGGCAAAAAGGGGTCAGCTAATCACACGTCATCAATGTCGAAGCCAATACACACGGATGCAAACAAATAGCAATCAACATATGTACGTCAACCATATAATGACATGAAACTACTACCCATGCAACATGAACAATATCTAAAAGGACATGTGACGAAGATTTAACAATAAATGGAACATATATGCTTCATATTATTTCATAAGGCAGTCATCTGCCGAGAATTACTGCACCTAACTGTCGGGATCGACAGTTAACTTGTACCAAATTTACTCAACTGCTGAGAATTCCGAGGCTAACTGTCGGGAACGACAAAACACATGTTCACAAATCACCCATATGTAGATAATTTATGAGGTTTACCATTGCACACGAAGTGGTGACACATACCAATATGGTAGAAGGTTCACAAATAGATATAATTTACATTAAAAAACTCTAATTTAAAATCTAAGATATCTTGAAGTAACAGAACAATTAAGATTCAGAATTAAAAAAAAAAAAAAAACCTAAACCAGATGCAAAAATCGATATAGAGAGAGCCAAAGATTCAAAAAATTACACAAAATCACCAAAGTCATTACTTCACAACAAACTCAAATGCAAATGAAAAAATGTGTATCACAAAATTTCAGGAAGTTAGGGAAAAAATGTCGAAGCATTGACTTACACAATATCTTCGCCTTTCTCTTTCTCTGGCCGGATGAGGTAGCAATTGAAAGGTTTTAGAGATTAAAATGATTCCTCCCCCCCCCCCCCCCCCCCCCCCCCCCACTCCCCCCTTTTTTTAAAGACCAATCTAACCACATTCAAACAAATGAAAATTTTGTGAATAAATCAATCACAATAATCTCGTCAGTCTAGTTGTAGAAGACAAGCCAAAAAATTAATTTCATAGACCCATTATACGCAAAAAGTAATACATACAGAATCGAATTCTAGAATATCCACTTGTGATTAATAATATTATTCCAAAATTGAAGGATACCTCAAGGTCCTTTTTTCTCCTAATCTTTAATATCAATTTCCTTTCCTTGACCTCCAGCTTCAACTCTTCCATTTCCACATCTGTAGCCAATGGTGGATCCTCCACTCTCTTTTCAGATTTTGCACTTAGTTCAGCCTTCAATTCTTTCCACTTCTTCTCCTCGACAACCAATTTGCTGGAGGAGAAGAAACTGATTTTTAACACATAATTTCACTTCATTTTCTTCTAAAATGATTTCCCCCCTTTTTTCCTTTTTTGACGGTTTTGAGGTGGTTTAGGGTTTAGGTGGTACTTTGGTTATGACAAATTGTACAATTTCTATATGTAGTCAAATCTCAATCAATGCAAGACATGTTAGGTATTTAAATTATGTAGAGGGGTAAATATATCCAATATTGACATTCTTGCAACTAGTTTAAAAATGTGACATTTTGGTAATTACATGATGGCAAAATGACATTTAGTGTAATTTCCTTATTTTAAAATTGGCCTATTGGGGTTCAAAAGACAAAAATGTCCTTAAGTGAATAAAACAATTACAAAATATGATTTTATTAAAAAGACAATATTACCCTTATAGACAATACAAATTCGTGAAAATGGTCTATTAGCCGACCATTTTTTGGTCGGTTAATAAACCATTTTCGTATGTTTTGGTTGTTCCAATCTGCATTTGTTTTAGTATTTTTGTCATAATTTTTTTTTTTCAGATATCCGATTAAGGTGATTCAAAATGCGTTGGAAAGATAACTCAAAGAGCTACAACTTTTCTAGAAATAGCTCATTTTCAATTCGAATGTTTACTGAGCAAAAAATGGATCTCAATCTCCAACTAAAAATTTAGACATCTTTGTGCGGTTGAAAATTGATTTGTTTTCACTCATTTTGATCTTTAGTTGTATCCATTTGACCTCTAGCATTCTCGAATCTTCATCGTGAGTTTCGACACAACTTTTGAGTATTTTCACTTTAGCCCCCAAACTTTGGATCTTGCCATTTTCGACAATTTTCGCTTCTTTCTTTCAATTTCACTTTCATTCATCGAGTTTCACCTAATAACACATTATATAATAAATTAGGCTATAATTTCATTAAAAGAATTACGAAATATCAATATTTTAGAGCTCAAATAAGTGTATAAACAAGCAAAAAAGTCGACTGTTTTTGTTTTTAAGAAGTTTCCCACTGTAAGCCGAATTTTTGAATGAATATTTACAAATTCTATTTTGTCATGCAAATATATGAAGATTGTACTACCGATTTGTTATTTTGATGATTTTGAATTGAATGAAAATAATCGATGGGCATGAAAATGGACGAATGACATACAAGGTGGTATGCTACACACATAAAAGAAATTACATAGTACGAGAAAATGTACATTGATATACAGAACAAGTTGAACGTCGATTCATGTCGACAAAATATGGTAATGAGAATTCAATTCAAAGAGCATTTGCCATTTTGTTAAAAGGAAAAAAATAGAATTTGTTAATTCGTCGAAAAACAATATTTCATTTTAGTAATTATCAATTTCAAATTCATTATATATAATTAAAACAAAAGGAAATTATTAAAATTAAATAAAGAATATAAATATTATTTAATTAAAATTGAAAAATATTAAATATTTGTTTACAATGAATATTTAATTAAAGAATTTTAAATTAAAAATTAAAGGACAAAAATATTTAATTTTCGTAATAATCAATTTAAAATTAATTATTTAATTGTACATATGAAACACTAAAACAACAGGAAAATATGAAAGTTAAGTAAACAATATAAATATTATTTAATTAAATTTGAAAAAATTGAAAAAATAATTTCAAAAGAATATTTAATTAAAGAAATTTTTTTTACAAAGAATATTTAATTCGATATTTAATTAAAGAATATAAATATTATCTAATAAAATTGAAAAAAAATTAAAGATTTGTTTATAATGAATATTTAATTAAAAAAACCAATTAAAAAATTAAAAGGCAAAAAAAAGAATTTTCTAATTCGTCAAAAAATAATATTTTATTTTAATAATTATCAATTTCAAATTCTTTATTTAATGATATATAGAACAAGCTGAACGTCGATTCATGTCGATAAAATATGGTACTGAGAATTCAATTCAAAGAGCATTTGCCATTTTGTTAAAAGGAAAAAAAAAATTAGAATTTGTTAATTCGTCGAAAGACAATATTTCATTTTAGTAATTATCAATTTCAAATTCATTATATATATAATTCAAACAAAAGGAAATTATTAAAATTAAATAAAGAATATAAATATTATTTAATTAAAACTGAAAAAAATTAAAGACTTGTTTCCAATATTTAATTAAAGAATTTAAATTAAAAAATTAAAAGGAAAAAAAGAATTAGCTAATTCGTCAAAAAATAATATTTCATTTTAGTAATTATCAATTTCAAATTATTTATTTAATAAAAGGAAATTATTAAAATTAAATAAAGAATATAAATATTATTTAATTAAAATTGAAAAAATGAAAGATTTGTTTACAATGAATATTTAATTAAAGAATTTTAAATTAAAAAATTAAAAGGAAAAAAAATAGAATTTGCTAATTTGTCAAAAAATAATATTTCATTTTAGTAATTATCAAATTCAAATTATATATATATATATATATATATATATATATATATATATATATATATATATATATATATATATATATATATATATATATATATATATAATTCAAACAAAAGGAAATTATTAAAATTAAATAAATAATATAAATAATATTTAATTGAAATTGAAAAAATTAAATATTTTTTACAATGAATGTTTGATTTAGGGGGTATAAGCGGTCCGATTTTACCGATTTTTGATAAATTTTCAAACAAATCCGTTTAAACCGATTTGAGAAAAACACAAACCTAAACCTAACGGTTTAATCCGATTTTAAACCGTTAGTTTCGCCGTATATTTTTTATCTGTCTACTTTTATGACATTAATTCATTGAATTCAATATATATTTATATCTTACTAGCAATAAATCTAAAACAAACTAAATATATCTACTACAAATTTAAATACCAATTAAATCAAAGTAAAATCACAATAAACTAAAATATAGTTTTTTGCTTACCATTTTAGGCTAAGACGTTACGATAACGTTACAATACAAGTCTACTAAATTACATATAAAACCCAAAAAATAAAATGATGTTTAAAAAGACCTCATGATTATCATATCTGAAAAACAAAACTACTGATTAAATAGATAGAATAACCAACTATAATAATAAATCAATTGTTTATAATATCTAAACATAACAATTACACATGCTTACTGTTGTATATTGTTACAAATTAAGTTTCTCACATATACTAAAATATCAATTGTTGTCACACATGATTCATAGTCTCCATTGTCAAACAAATGCATTCATTACATCGCCATAGTATTGGATACTAAATAGATAAGAGAATATTTAAAAATATGGTAATAGAAAATATTAACCACCTGCCACAACTTTCATTGAATCGTCAAAGGCATCCACTTAATCTAAATATTGGCGCATCACTATAGGTTCATTCTTAATTTACAATCAATTCTTTCCGCATATAAAAGTCTCAACCATCCTTGCACCTAATAAACTCCTAAATGAGTCAAGTATTCGACCTCCAGTTGAGAATGTAGACTAAGAAGCAATTGTAGAAATTTGAATTCTGAAAAGGAAAAGGGTTTTTGATAGATTAGGTTAGTTTTGAGATTTATAGATATAAATTAGGATTATTTGGTAATAATAATATATATGTAATAGAAAATTATAAATTGACAAAAATACACACAAATGAAAAAACTATTGAATTTTACATATTTGGATGAATTTTTTTAAAAAAATTCATTATTTTTATTATTTTTATTTATATATTTTTTTTCGTCAGTCCAATTTGGTTTTTTACCGGTTTGGTTGGTTCAAAACCATTTCGTTGACGGGTCCACGTGGCACCAAACTACGATTTCTAAAATGCGGTTTCGGTTAAATTTTCTGGTTTAACGGTTTTTTTTACAGCCCTAGTTTGATTAAAGAATTTTAAATTAAAAGGAAAAAGGGAAAAAAAAGAATTTGCTAATTTGCTTTTAAAACAAAAAAAAAAAAACCAAAAGCCGCTATCTCCTATCTTTGGAAGTAAGCGTATCGCAGCTTGTTGTCTCTCTGAGTACCGGCAAAAACTGTATAGAATATTTAAGTTTGGTAAGTATCAATTAAAAATAATTTATTTCATTTTATATTAAAAACCGAAAAGGAAATTATTAAAATTAAATGAAGATTATGAATATTATTTAATTAAATTTGAAAAAAAATGAAATATTTGTTTACAATTAAATATTATTTATAAGGAATATATAATTAAATAACTTTAAATCGATTTAAAAAATTAAAAGAATTTGCTAATTTGTTAAAAAGGAATTTTTTATTTTCTTAATTATCAATTTGAAATGACTTATTTAATTATACATATAAAAAATTAAAACAACAGGAAATTGTGAAAGTTAAGTAAACGATATAAATATTATTTAATTAAATTTGAAAAAATTAAAAATTAATTTACAAAGAATATTTAATTAAAGAATTATATATTAATTAAAATATTCAGAGGAAAAAAATAAAAATTTCGCTAATTTGTTGAAAAATAATATTTCATATTCGTAATTATAAATTTAAGATTATTTTTCTTCATTTATATTTAAAATTAAAACAAAAGGAAATTATTAAAATAAAAAAGAATACAAATATTATTTAATTACATTTGAAAAAAATAATTAAAGATTAGTTTACAAAGAATATTTAATTAAAGAATTTTAAATTAATTAAAATATTAAAAGGAAAAAAATAAGAATTTGCTAATTTGTTAAAAAATAATATTTCATTTTCGTAATTATCAATTTAAAATTATTTATTTCATTTTTATATAAAAATTAAAACAAAAGGAAATTTTTTAAATTAAGTAAACAATATATATATATATATATATATATATATATATATATTATTTTTAAAAAATGAAAGATTAGTTTACAAATTATATTTAATTAAAGAATTTTAAATTAATTAAAATATTAAAAAGAAAAAAAATAAGAATTTGCTAACACGTTAAAAAATAATATTTCATTTTTGTAATTATCAATTTAAAATTATTTATTTCATTTTTTATATCAAAATTAAAACAAAAGGAATTTTTTAAAATTAAGTAAACAATATATATTTATTTAATTACATTTGAAAAATGAAAGATTAGTTTACAAATTATATTTAATTAAAGAATTTTAAATCAATTAAAATATTAAAAGGAAAAAAAAATAAGAATTTGCTAACACGTTAAAAAATAATATTTCATTTTCGTAATTATCAATTTAAAATTATTTATTTCATTTTTATATAAAAATTAAAACAAAAGGAAAATTTTAAATTAAGTAAACAATATATATTTATTTAATTACATTTGAAAAATGAAAGATTAGTTTACAAATTATATTTAATTAAAGAATTTTAAATTAATTAAAATATTAAAAGGAAAAAAATAGGAATTTGCCAACACGTTAAAAAATAATATTTTCATTTTTGTGATTATCAATTTAAAATTATTTATCTCATTTTTTATATCAAAATTAAAATAAAATGATTTTTTTAAAATTAAGTAAACAAAGGTGGGCCGACCAACAGACGGTTTAGTAATAAACAATATGGGCCGGCAGTTAGGCCGGTCCAAAGTAGAGGAGAGAGGAGGCAGTCAGTTTTCAAAATGAGAGAGTGGGGGTATTTTTGGTTTTCACCAATTTAAAGTTATATTTTGAGTTTTTACCCTTTTTTTTTTTAACACATTACCGGTCAAAGGTCAACTTGAAATATGGCCTTTCATTTCAGCCATTGTACATGTATTTCCTCCACGTTTCAGCCTTTCTCACTCTTTACCTTTCCTTTATTCTTGTACGAAGAAGACGGGGTAACTTTAAAAATGGCCTGGTCAAAGGCTTATAATTACTTTTTGACTTTTTCACAAGTAAATAACTTCAAAATGCCTTTAAGTGAATAATACAATTACAAAATATGATTTTGTTAAAAAGACAACACTGCCCTTTTAGTTAACAAATAAAAATCAAACACTCCCTACATAACATTACAAAATCAGCTCAAACACAAATAAAAATTCTCTCATCTTCTACACTCTGAAAATCTCAAAAATATCGATAGCTGAAGAAAAAAATTGTTTTCGGTCAATTACTTCGAATCGGTAAGTATATTTACGTATGTTTAATTTCGTTTTCGTTAAATATGTGTATGTTTTTACTTGATAAATTAAGATTCGACATAGGAGTTGGCAAATAAATTTTTTTAGCAGATGCATAATTTTTTTTAAGTATAATGGGAAAAGAATTCATCTGCATAACTTTTCGATTGGTTTGCCTTAACGGCTGTTACAAAAAACGACGAAAAGTAACAGCCAAAAAAATAGATGTCACAGGCCTAAAAATCGGCTGTTAACAGCCAACATTTTCGGTCGTTAATTTGGACTATTAACAGCCGAAAATGTTGGCTGTTTAGCCGACTGTTAGGTGCTGTTTTGTTTTTTAATAAGTTTCTGTTTGATTGAATATTTACAAATTCGGTTTTGCCATGCCACATATATGAGGATTATACTCCCGGTTTGTTATTTTGGTGATTTTGAATTGGATGAAAATAATCGATGGACATGAAAATGGACAAGTGACGAACAAAGTAATATGCCAACACATATAACAGAGACTACATCGTACGACGATCCATACCATGATATACAGAATAAGTTGAACGTCGATTTATCTCTATACAATATGGTACCGAGATATTAATTCCAAGAGCATTTGCCATATTCAATTCCACCTGCAAAGGTTACATCTGATATTGACGTGAGTTATCTGTTTGATTTGAACAAAACGCAAATGACACCAATTTGCATGACTTTAGTGATGAAGGACGACGTAGAAGGTAGAAATGAACATTCGGATGGAGCTGATGACAATGCAAATGATTTTTGGAATACAGTGGAGATAGCTCGTAAAGATGACACTAATATTCTCGAGACAATTGTTCATTATCGTGACATCACTAAGATGCACATAATTCCATCGGTAGTTCAGGACAGTGAGAATGTAAATAAATTTACAAATGATGATTTAATTGCTTTATCCGGTCAGAGACATGAGCGGGGTGGGAGCTCAAGGGCCGGAACGAGCGAACATTCATCTAATTCTTGACATGTGGTTCTCGATGATGAAGATTTGTATGTTGAGCAACTGTTTGAAACGTAGAAAGGTTTGCAGGATGTTGTGCACTTGCTGGCATTGAAATTCAATTTTGAGTTCAAGGTAAAGAAATCAAACAAATCCTTGTTGACACTTGTTTGCGTTGACGACAGTTGCCGTTGGCGGTTGTGAGGGACTAAGATGGATACAAATGAGAATTTTGTAGTTCGCAAGTATATACGGGAACATACTTGTGAAATGGGTATTCGTCAAAACGATCACAGACAAGCTCGATCATGGTTTATTGGACGACAGATAATACACAAGTATCAGAACCCACGGACGATCTACAGACCTTCAGACATCATTAACGACGTTCGACGAGAGTAAGGAGTGGTCATGAGCTACCAAAGGCCTTGAAGGCCAAAGAATGTGTGTTGGAGGATTTAATGGACTCGGCCAAGGAGAGTTATGCTAAATTGGCCAGATACTGCCATAATTTAGGGACAACTAATCACGGTTCCACTTTTTTCATTGAGACGGAGGGCGAGAATTGTTTTAAGTATTTATTCATGGCTCTTGGACAATGCGTCAGAGGATTTACAAATGCAATGAAGTTTTCTCCGCGACACATCATGGGTACTGCATCTATCATATACAAGGTAATCTGAAGACTAGATACCAGGGCCAATGCATCATTTTATTGTTCAAGAGGATGGCCGAAGCTTACAGTGTCGATGAGTGTAATACGTTTTTGGTCGAGATAGTAAATAAGTCAATATCAGCATGGGATTATCTTACAAAAATGGGGATAGAACATTGGGCGCGATCACATTTTCCAGGACGTCGATACAACTTGATGACGTCAAATAACGTGGAGTCTCTGAATGCATTGTTCAAGAAGGATCGAGAGTTGCCAATTCTCGCATTGATTGAGAACATCCGTATGAAACTGCAGCAGTGGTTTCACGATCGACGTGCGAAATCGCAGAACTGCTCGAGTTGGTTAGCCACAGCTCAAGAGGATAAATTGTTCAAGGCCGCAGAGGTTGCGAAGAAGTTGATTGTGGAACCACTGGATGAGTCGCGCTTCTCTGTACAATGTGCACGTCATCTGGTATACATTGTGGACCTGACTGAACACACATGCACTTGTACTCGATTTCAGTTGAAGAGTTTTCCTTGTGAGCATGCAGTCACGGTATCTATGAACAGAGGCTTGGCAGCGAGAACATTATGCTCTCATTATGATACGGCTGATTATTGGAGAACTGCATATGCTGAGATTATATTTCCCTTACCGAACTAATCTGATTGGGAAGTTCCTGAAAATATTTTTCCAATTAATTGTCACTACCGATAATTGAACCGCGTGGCCCTGGAGTCCACGAACTTCTAGAATACCCTCTACTAGAGAGTTTTCTCGACCACGTCGGTGCGGCAGATATAGAGCAGTCGGCCATACTCGTCAAACTTGTACGAGTCAGATTTCCCTAGATGACAATTAGTCGAGTATGTAATGGTATTGCTGTTAAATGAACAATATTTAATTATATAAATTTAATTTGCTAATTTGATTAAGTATACAATAGTAACAGTTATTTCATACATAAATAAAAGAGTTACTCAATTCAATTCAATGTACAATTTTTACAAGTATTAAATAAATGAATCAACAATTAAATGTATAACGTTTACGGATCACACTCGAATTCGTACAAATCGCACGCTAATTTATTCCTCCAAATTTGTATCCATGCTTGGTTGATTCCATCAACCTTATGTCCTATACTCAAAAATTCGATGTACTTTATTGCAAAAATGCCGCAATCACCCCTACAATTGAATAATAAACGTGTTAGTTCGAAAACGTGTCAGATAAAAAACTAAGTTTGCAAGTACAAAACAAAAAAATTTAACTATCAGCACTTCGAACATAAGATAATGAAATACAGTATAATCTCAGAAAATGAAGTGAACCGAATTGTAACAACTACACAAAAGAAATAATTAAATTAAAAAATGAAAGGAAAAAAGAATTTGCTAAAAGGAAAATAGAATTTTATGTCATTACGTAAAAATTTTCAGTAAGTAAATATTATTCAATTACGTAAGCTAATTTGTGATAATATAATATTTAATAATTACAATTATTTATTTAATTATATTATTAATTATCAAATTAAAATTAATTATTTAATTATAAAAATTTTAATCGGCTACGTAAAATATTTAATTCTATAAATATCTATTTAATATTCGAGTTATTAAATTACGTAAAATATAAAATTATATAAATTTTTATTTAATATTCAATTTATTATATAAAATTTATTATATTATGTAAAATATTTATTTAATATTTGATTTTTTCATTTATGAAAAAAATTTAAAGGAAAAAATAAGAAGTTGCTAATTTGTTAAAATATAATATTTAACAATTACAATTATTTATTTCATTAGATTATTAATTATCAAATTAAAATTAATAATTAATATTTAATATTTAATTATAGGCCTTTTTTATATTATGTAAAATATTTATTTAATATAGATTTATTAAATTATATATAAAAAAAATTAAGCGGGCCGACTTAACAGCCGACCCACTTCGTTAATGGCATGGGCCGGCCCAAATGATAGTCGGCCCAGATTATTTAATTGAGAACCGGCTGCAAACAGCCGTTAGCGTGCCCGGCTGTTTGCAGCCGGATTTTATCGCCGGAAATGGCTGAAAATCGCCATTTTCGACGATGTACAGCTCAAAAATGAGCCAAACACACCCTAAAATACCAAATTTTCACCCCTATGACTAACACTCAAGCAGATCTACGCATATATGATTCAATAAAAAAAAAATGTGAAAATAATTGAAACACTATATGTGGAAAAAAAAAAAAGGTGAAATGCAAGCAAAAAAAAAAAAAAAAAAACTAACCTTGGTTGACAATCAGTGGGTGGCCGGCGTCGGTAATGTTCTTTGTCAGTGGGTGGCCGGATTCCTCTTTCAAAGTGGTCGGTTTTTGTGAATTGTTTGGTCGATTTTTGGGAGTTTTTTGGGACGGTTTTCACGTTTGGACGGTGAAGATTTTTCTTCTCCTTCAATGAGGGGTATTTTTGCCTTTTAGATTTTAAAATTAGGTTTTGATTTTTTTTTAATGCTATTTATTGGTCAAAGGCCAAAGTGGAATTATGGCCTTTTCAACATGCCATTCACGTATATCTTCCAAAGAAGACGAAGACGATGAAGAAGAAGGATTTGTCGCGGCGGCTAATACTAGAAGCCTCCTATTTCCGGAAAACCCCTTTTTCATTTCAAACCCTCAAAGACCTTAATCTCACTCAACAAAATGGCACTCGCTTAACACAATCCGGATAACAGCTTCACGAGTTATACCTTTAGCCATCTGGGCTTCATCTGGAAGTCAAAGGTACCACCACCACCACTACTCTGCCCTCTTTGACGCTGTCAAAACCATTGGCGATCTCTCTCGAAAGTTGTTTCCGAGGTCGTTTTCGGCTTCCATTCATCGAGTCACTTCTCCGAGTCATCGAGTCCGATATTCAACGTGCCCAGGAGTCCGAGGATAATGACAAGGTTTTATTTCTTTTATTTATTGTAATTGAGATGGAAAAGAAATCCTTAATTCATTGAAAGGATGATACACATATCTTCTATATATAAAAAGTGCCTATTAAATAGAATATGTTGGTTTAACGGAAAAACTAATGGAATTTCTTGATTTAACGAAAAAACTAACGGAATTTTTTTTAATTTAAAAATCTTTTAAACTCCATAATTGGGCTTCAAAATTTACAATTATAAAGCTCATGTAGAAGTATTGGATGTCATGCTCATTTTATAGATACACTTCTCTCCAAAGGTTTCATAAACTTTCAACGTGGGATTGTGCATTTTATATATATATTCTTAACTCCAATAGTTTTATAAATTTTCAATGTGGGATAGTGACCAAAAAACAAATGTTAAAATGCTCATCAAAATCATTTTCAAATGTATATCTAATTGACTAATTTGATTTTGAATTACAACTAATTAAATTGTAATATTCACTTTCATTTATTTAATTTTCAAATTTAATTTAAATTGCACTTGATTATTAATATATTAATGTTAGATATTATTTTCTATAAGTTTAAAATATTTTAATTTAACAAAGTAAACTATTTTAACATATTTATTTTTAATTTTTAGTGTTGGGACTAATTGTAGGATATATAATGAATCTAATTAATAAAGATAGATTTACTTTGAATTATTTTTATGTATTTATTGCATTCGGTTCGACCCCAGTTGAATTCCCACGAACTTCACGTCGGAATCATTCTCGATTGTGAATCAAAATCCTTCATCTCCATTTTCAGATATCGGAATTATCAAATCCGCAGACTTTTCGTATAAATCATATGATTAATGCTCATGTTTAGTTCCTTAATTAATAAAAAAAAATTAAAATTCTTCTAACACTATTTAGCAATATTATAGTATTATATTAAATGTTTAGTAAGTATTATTTTTAAATATTAGATGATTTTATGATATAGTAAAAAATCTATTTTTTTTTATAATATAGAAAAAAACTATTTTTTAAAATAAAAATATATTTAATGTCTTAAAAATAATTAAAATAATATTAAAAATACGAAACGTATTATGACGCTTATTTTTCGTATTGACACGCCTAAACTTGTGATTCTTGATTCTCAACATCGACGTTTCGCAACGCATTACGCCTTTTAGAACATTATTAATAAATGAATGAAAAATACAAAAAACTTTGTACTACTACATTTTAGTCAATAGGAAAAAATGAAACTAAAAAAACAAAATGGATGTGGAGATTATCAATTTAAAAATGCTAATAGTTTATTTGGTAAGGTACATTGAACTCAATGAAGAAAAAATATTTATTTATTTAGTTTTGTATTATAATGTTATCTATTATTTTATTATGTACAAAAAGTTCATGATTAAATACAAAATTTAATATAATATAATAGTACGAAACACAAACTTATACATTTTAATTTAGAATTTAACACTATTCAAATTAAAATTAATATATCACAGTGTGTAATTATTTATCAATTACATAAACATTGCATTATTAATTATTTAATAAACCAAAAAAATTATATATAAACTAAACAAACGTGCATTGCACGTTGCTTAAACCTAGTATATACAAAAGATAGGAAACTATCTAAGGAAACTATACAATCTAAGGAAACTATACAATTTAGGAAACTTTAATTAAGCCTATAATTAAGCTATTTGTATAACACTCCCCCTCAAGTTGAAGCATAGATATTAATTATGCCCAACTTGTTACAAAGATAATCAACCCGAACCCTATTTAGAGCTTTTGTGAAAATATCCCATAATTGTTCTCCAGTCTTCACATACCCTGTAGAAATCAAACATTGCTGAATTTTCTCCCGAACAAAATGACAATCAATTTCAATGTGCTTAGTTCGCTCATGAAACACAGGATTGGATGCAATATGAAGGGCAGCTTGGTTATCACACCACACTTTTGCTGGAACTGCAGTTTTGAGACCTATTTCTGTTAAGAGCTGATATATCCACATTATCTCACACACAGACTGTGCCATAGCCCTATATTCTGACTCTGCACTCGATCGTGACACAACGTTCTGCTTCTTACTCTTCCATGAGACCAAATTTCCTCCAACGAAAACACAATAACCTGATGTCGACCTTCTATCGATTTTGGAACCTGCCCAATCTGCATCTGAAAAACATTCAATATGAGTGTGCCCATGATTTGAATACAAGATACCACGTCCGGGTGCTCCTTTCAAATAACACAAAATCTGTTCTAACGCTGCCCAATGATGAACTGTTGGAGATGACAGAAACTGACTAACAACATTAACAGAATATGCAATATCTGGATGAGTCACTGTAAGATAATTAAGCTTTCTAACCAATCTATCTCTCAGGATCTTCAATTAGTTCTCCATCTCCTGTAAGGTACATGTTTGGAGTCATTGGAGCACTACAAGGCTTTGCCCCCAATTTTCCCGTCTCAGTTAACAAGTCAAGGACATATTTTCTCTGAGATAAAAAGATACTTTTTTTACTTCTTGTGACTTCAACACCCAAGAAATACTTTAGCATCCCTAAGTCTTTTGTGTGAAACTGAGTATGAAGAAAAGCCTTAAGAGATGAGATTCCCGTAGCATCACTTCCAGTAATGACAATGTCATCCACGTACACAACTAAAAGAATGATACCAGCTTTCGATTGTTTGTAGAACACAGAATGGTCGGACTTGCTTTTCATCATACCAAACTTTTCAATAGCCTGACTAAATTTTCCAAACCAAGCACGAGGACTTTGTTTTAAACCATACAGAGATTTTCGAAGGCGACAAACTCGCCCAGACTCCCCCTGAGCAACAAAACCAGGAGGTTGCTCCATATACACCTCCTCCTGAAGATCACCATGAAGAAAAGCATTCTTGATATCAAGTTGATGCAAAGGCCAATGATGAGTAGCTGCCATAGAAATAAACAACCGAACAGATGTCAGTTTAGCGACAGGAGAAAAAGTGTCAGAATAGTCCACTCCATAGGTTTGAGCATATCCCTTAGCGACAAGACGGGCTTTCAATCGAGCAACCGACCCATCCGGATTTACCTTAACTGTGAACACCCATTTGCATCCTATAGCCCGTTTCCCTGAAGGTAAATCGACCAAGTCCCAAGTACCATTGTCATCTAAAGCATTCATTTCCTCTATCATTGCATGATGCCAACCAGGATGAGATATGGCTTCATGAACAGTTTTAGGAATAGAAATAGAATCAAGAGATGCAATAAAGGAACAAGAGGATGACGACAAGCAATGATAAGAAACAAAAGAAGAAATAGGATAAGTACATTGGCGTTTACCTTTGCGTAACGCAATAGGAAGATCATCGCTCGGGACTGGATCTGATAACGAAGAAGCAGGTGCAGGACATGAATCAGGAGCTTTGTGCCTGGAGTAGACGTGAATAATAGGAGGCTTGACAGGAGCTGGTTCTGAGACAAATTCGGAGGATGTGATAGAATAGACTAACAAATCATCATCCTCCCCCTGACGTGCGGGAGGGGGAGAAGACGGAAAATATGGTGTGTTTTCCATGAAAGTAACATCAATTGAGACAAGATATTTGTTAAGACTGGGACAATAACATCTATAACCTTTCTGAAGACGAGAATAACCAAGGAAGACACACTTCAGAGACTTGGGATCTAATTTTGTAAGATGCGGACGAACATCCCGAACAAAACAAGTGCTACCAAATATTCTAGGATCAACAGGAAACAATGTCTTCTTAGGAAAAAGGATTTTGTAAGGGACCTCACCACGAAGAACAGATGATGGCATGCGATTAATTAGAAAACACGCGGTAGAAACTGCATCGGCCCAAAAGGATTTAGGAACATTCATTTGAAATAATAGAGCTCGTGCAGTTTCAAGAAGGTGTCTGTTCTTACGTTCTGCCACTCCATTTTGAGATGGAGTATCAACACAAGAAGTTTCATGAAGCATGCCATTCTGAACCATATAAGATTGAAATAAAGCAGATGTATATTCCTTGGCATTATCGCTTCGTAAAGTACGGATCGAAACATTAAATTGAGTTTTAATCTCAGCACAAAATGCACAAAAAAGAGAAAACAACTCAGAACGACTTCTCATTAAATATAGCCAAGTGACACGAGAATAATCATCCACAAAAGTAACAAAATACTTAAATCCAGGTTTAGACAAAATAGGGCACGGACCCCAAACATCAGAATGAACTAATTCGAAAGGAACACTAGCACGTTTATTGACTCTAGGACTCGAACTAAGACGATGGTGTTTTGCAA
This sequence comes from Fraxinus excelsior, assembly GCA_019097785.1. Classification (NCBI taxonomy): domain Eukaryota; kingdom Viridiplantae; phylum Streptophyta; class Magnoliopsida; order Lamiales; family Oleaceae; genus Fraxinus; species Fraxinus excelsior. Next base: position 73,940 of record JAGHKM010000033.1, read on the forward strand.
ACTGACACGACTCACAATCTAATGAAGACACCTTACTAAACTGTGGACAAAGCTTCTTGAGCAAAGGAAGAGATGGATGACCCAATCTACAATGTGCTTCGAAAGGAGACATTACACCCGAGCAAGCAACAGACTTAGGTATTGATGTGTCAAGAATGTAGAGGCCTCCAGACTCATGCCCTTTACCAATAATCTTCTTCGTCATAAGATCCTGAAATAAGCAATGATCAGGAAAAAATGAGATGCAACAGTTAAGATTACGAGTAAGCTGGCTTACAGAGATCAAATTAAATGATAAATTAGGTAAATGTAAGACAGACGACAGAGGAAGTAGAGGGGTAGGAGTAATTGTGCCAGACCCACGAACACAAGATGGTGACCCAAAGCACCATTGAGTTGAACCGGTGGAGTACCTCCTATGCAGAGTACTCGACTAAATACTTCATGTAAGGAGGATATCTCAGAACCAGAAAGAACCTGTGACTTAGCAGTCTCAAAGTCAGAGGGAAGGCCAGCAAGGAAACTCATGATAGCCATTTGCTCTCGTTGGCGTTGCTGAACCTTCACATCAGGGCTAAAGGGCAATAACATATTAAGCTCCTCATAAGTCTTCTTAAATGCCATAAAATAATTTGTAAGGGACTGATCTTATTTTTCTGCACGGTAAAATGCTTTGCACACCTCATACATACGAGAAATGTTCCCTTTACCAGAATACAAGAAATCCAAATAATCCATCAACTCTTTAACAAATTCACAGTGATTGATCAAGCCAATTACCTCACTATCAATAGAGTTCCGAATTTGCAGGAATAAGCGAGCATCCTCTCTAAGCCAAGTCTGCTTTGAATCATCTATAGGAGGATCGTCAGTCAAGTGAGTATCTTTGTCGATACTCCGTAGATAAAGGCGAACGGTTTTGCTCCAATCCAAATAATTCAAGCCATTCAGCTTATGGTCCGTAATTTTAGACATCACCGGAATCACATCAGACACGGCCACAGATTTCTTTTCCTCCATATTGTCAAATATCAACCAAAGAACGAGCACAAATACACAACAAAGTCAGAATAGTTGACAAATCCAAACCTGTCCCAAAAAATAGATCACACACCGAGCCAAATAATTAGGTGTTGACCCAAGCAGGTAGTAAAACGTGTTGTGAACGTCGAGATGAGCAGAACGGCGCAAAAATAACCAAATTCCGGACAAGTGGTGGTCGGAGCAGATTCTTCAGACGGCGGTGAGACCCAAAGGAGGCCGGAAGTTGGAGAAATCAAGAAACCCTAGCCGCGCGGTACTGTTCACGGATCTGGAATTTTTTTTTTTTTTCCAAAAATTTCAGCGAGGCTCTGATACCATGTAATTGAGATGGAAAAGAAATCCTTAATTCATTGAAAGGATGATACACATATATATACAAAAGATAGGAAACTATCTAAGGAAACTATACAATTTAGGAAACTTTAAATAAGCCTATAATTAAGCTAATTTGTATAATATTTATTAACATTTTTATGTAAATAACTTGTCTTTGTTATGTGTATATTGCTAAAAAAAAATGAGGAACTGAAGATTTTTCTTGAAATTTTATTTAATCTTTGATGTTTGGAAAATGATTTCGAATGACGTGCAAATTTTATTTAGTTCGTATGAATTTTTTGTATAATAGATTGCAGTATTGTCATTTTAATTTCTATGTACATGGATTAATAAATATGGGATATATTTTGTTGTTTGGTCATATTGGGAGAACTTTTATAATGTTGTATAAATAATTTTTTTATGTATGATTTTGGTAACATGATGTCAAATTAGAGCACGGGTTGCTGACTTTTGCAAGAAAATGTTGGAAAATGAAAGAAATGATATCCTGCAATTTATTTTGATATTTTATTCTCTATAGTTTCTCTAATTATGTTTGGGAAATGGATTTTGCGAATATGATTCCCTACTATATTAAAAGAGCGAATCCGTCGGTTACTATTCATTTGTGAAGTATTTTGCATTCTCAATTTATCCTCCACCAATTCATGTGTTTTTTCCATTTTATCCCTACCCGTCAGTTACTATTCATTTGTGAAGTATTTTCCTTCCCTATTTTATCCTCCATGATTTACTGTTTATATTTGTGAAGTCACTGACATCCACGCGTCTCTTCAAAACAAAAGGGTAGCATGGACTTTTTCATTTCCTACAATTGTTGACTGTGTTGAAGAAAAGAAAAAAAAAGTCATTTAATTATCAAACAAAAAATATCTCAAACCGACATAGTAATATATATTAAAAAAAAACAAAAACCTACAAACCGTTGATATTTTATCCTAATTTTCTTCTTCCACCATTTGTTGGGACAAATTACAAAGTTAGAAATTTGTTAAAAAATACGTAGTGATTATTAATTACTAAGAAAAAAATTATATTTTGATATTTTATTAAGGTAGAAAAAAATAATTCATTTTCAAGTTGTAAATGTAAATTTAAAAAAAAAAAAAGACAAAAAAACATAGTGAAACCAACGTTAAAAAAAAAAGGAATACGTCCACCCGCGGAGGTTACGTGGAGGATTTACCTCCGTTCCTCCGGGCGCAGAGGTTAGGAACCTCCGCGCTGTGAGGAATTTACCTCCACATGCGGAGGTTTTTTTTTCACATACATAGCCGTGACTTTTTTATTTCTTTATTTTTTTAATAATTCTATTTATTTACATTTCACACAATCTATAAATACAATTTCACTTATTAATAATTTAATTTAAAAACATTAAAAAATATTCAATTCCATACATACATGAAAATTAAAATTCCTTTCGGGGGCGTTGCCCCCGATCCCCCACGAGGGGCACTGCCCCCTCGACTCCCTCGACCTGACTGGGCAGATCGATTCCCATTGGAGGCGTTGCCCTCGAACCCCTACGAGGGGCGCTGCCCCCTCGACCCCTAAATTGCCTCTAAATAAATCACTCCAACCTTCATCTCATGCACCAAGTTCATAATTTTTTTTTACATTTACAATTAAGAAAATATATATTTTTTCTTATTAATTAATAATCACTACACATTTGTCAACAAAAATTAAAGTACATAATATTCACAATAAAAACAATAATTATTAGTGTGCCTATTTTTTAAGTTATAACAACTAAATTGTAAGAATATCAGAATGTTCAACAGTACTAGCTCTATCTATTCTCTCTTCAATGGAAACATATACTCATGTATCTATTTTTTTTTTCACGCCGTGGCGGTTTCACTATATTTTTTTGCCTTTTTTTTTTTAAATTTACATTTACAACTTGAAATGAATTATTTTTTTTCTACCTTATAGCGAAATAATTGTTTTCATTTAATTTTTTTTAAATATTTAATTTTACACTTAAGCTAGCCGATTTTTTACTAAAAATTTAATTTTACACTTACCCATATTTACTTTACATCTCTATCCTGTCAAAATGCAAACAACAACTTTTACCTCACAAACATCAAATTGAAATTTGCTACGTCAATTCTCCACCGCCTTCGAAGATTTTTTTTGCAAAAAATATCTTAATTGAGCTTACAAAATCACCATCTTCCAAGTTTTTTCTATAAAAATATCTTAGTTGAGCTTACAAAATAACTCCTCATTTTGAGCTCCCAAAATCAATTGAAATTGCCCAAAAAAAAAAAAAGGCTTCTTATAACCCTTCGTACAAAATTGCTACACCTTCTTTTGCTTCAGCTTACAACAATTCGGTGTTCGAATTCCACAAGACTGCAAGGATTTTTACATTTCTGTTGCACTCAAGAAATTAGTTCAAATAAAAAATAGGCCTCCTGCGTTGTTAGAGCTGGTACTGCGAGGATTTTCATATCTGTGTCGAAAATAGATCTTCTACGAGCTGGTAGAAAATTGTGAGATAAATTATATTTGTGCGTGTAACATCCTAAGGTACGTGTATTCCTTCACTTATTTTCTTTAAATAATACAAATTTTTTAACAGGGACGACCCCTTATTCGTGTATTTTTTCTAAATAATATTGGGTTAGTTATATAATTCTGTCGTTTTGATTATGTATTATTTATTCAATGCCTCACACACCAACCATGGTTCTTTGTTTTTCTTTTTTCTATTGTAAAGATTTCATAATTTAGTCTTTAAAAATTCTGGCTCAATTAAGTTTATTTCCTAATTTCATCTATTATATATACGCTAACATAACTTCCAAAAATATGACAGCCCATGCAATGCATGAGCCAAAACTAGTATATTTAAAAATCTCTGCTGCATTCCCTTAGTGACCTTAAATGGAAATGAAGGGTCAGTGATTTTGTGCATCAATTAGATTTCTGTTTGTTAATTCGTCATTTTGTAGTTTTATCGTAGTTGATTATTATTCATTATCTATTATGCCACTCGAAGCCTATCTAATATCAAGAAAAATGCTAAGTGTACATAATTATTGTACATAATCTTCACATGGGGTGGTGGATCCAGCACCTGGCCAGCCCTCGCAGCCGCCCGTGCTGGATCCGCCGAGAGCTTCAGTTCAGTTAATGGCCGCCACCGTCCGCCGGAAAATGAAGAAGAAGGCCAGATTTTTTTTTTGTTCTTTTGATATTGTTGGGCCTTTTTTTAAAAAAATAAGGCCCAAATGAATGGTCCACTTCCAAATCAATTAGCCAAAACCCATTAGCCAACCAATTCTTCAATTTGAAAGCGGCAGAGGAGAGGAGGGAGACGACGACTGCGCCGTTGCGGACCTGCTGCTGAGTGTTGACTGTTGGACGCTTTTGTTGATTACTTCTGGCCTGAGATTTTCACCTCTGTGCACATAATGTACTCCATCACTCTTCAGTCTTAATACGTACGTGTGTATGTGTGTAGGAATTTGGATTTTGAATTGACATGAAGATTAGATGAATTAATGTTTTGAGGGATTGCGTGGTTGAACGGATGCGTAGAATAAGGATTTTGGGGTTGGATTTTTATTTGCTGGGATTAATGTGATATTTTGGTCAGTTTTAATGTCGAAATTGTTGGATAATGATGGAAATTTAATGGGTTCTTCTGAAGAATTAACTTTAGCGATTCGGTATAGAAAACGGGCTTGAAGATTTAATACAATGTATGGGAGTTGGAGGAGTTTAACTTAATAGGTTTATTTGACTGAATCCATGGTTTATTCAGCTAATATGCTTTGAATAAGTGTTATCTGAAATACGAAATATTGTCTCTCTATTGTGTATTAATGTATTTTTTCTTATAAAAGTGAAATAATAAAATGTTATTGTGCAAATGTATTGCTATAATTTTATTATCCAAATGTGAATTTTGTGTTTTAATTAATGATCTGGTTTTATATTATTTTTGGTCTTTCAAATGTATCTAACTTTTATAGTTTTTGAAAATACATAGAACTATACAACACCCGTTAATTTCACGGTAAATTGTCTCGCCTTGATATCTAATTAAATTGTCCTGGACCTGTTGCTGAGTGCTGACTGGGAGACGACGACGGGCGATCGACGAGACCGGTGGACGGTGGACGCTTGAACTGACTTGGTGAATGCCCCCCCCCCCCCCCTTTTTTAATGAATTATGAGAAATGAGAATTTATGTTGTATTACTATTGAGTTATAATTTTGATTTGTGAATTGTGATTTGTGATTTGAGAAATTAGGTTTTTAGGAATTTAGGGATAAGTGAAAAAAATTAATGGAGAAGATGTTGGGCTCAATTAAACCATGTGTACACTGTTTTTAAATCAATTTTAATTGGAAAGTAAATTGGGGCATTTTGCAGATTATGGAGCGATTTTTTTAATCGAAAAAAGTCCATACCTAGTTCTTTTATCTCTAGTTGTATTTTTATTTTTTTTTTAGTATTTTGGGTTGTATTGAATTATATTTTCATATGTATATACTTTTTACGTTTTAGTGAATTATATATGTATCGAATTATATTTTCGGCTATTACGATCGTTAATTGTCAACGGTCATTGGTTAACCGCCAACGGTCTCCGCCCTAGCTGAACTGAAGTGCTGGATTCGCCCCTGACCCCATGTGAGGGTTATGGACACCCCTATGTACAATAATTATGTACACCAAGGAAAGTCCCTAATATCAATTGTGTATATACTAATATTTTTTCGTTGATCATGTGTACGAACTCTATTTGGGTAATAATGAGGTTCCCCAGGGTTTTCCTTTTAAAATTGAAGACCATCCCGGACAACAAACCAAAACTCTAACTAGAGAATATCATGGTGAAGAAAGTGGCCCTTAATTGAGTATACCTCTTATCAGCAGTGTTTCCAAGAGGAGTGGACCGTGTTCAGAGTTTGGATGTACACTTACCCTGATGAGATTGCAATCAACAGCTTGTCTGTTAAGGACCTCGAGAGCTCTGAATATACAGGTTGATAAGTTGAAAGTTTTGTTAGAATCTCTTTTAAGCTCCTCTTCTAAAGTCGAGAAGCGTATCTCAGATAACAGGTATTAAACTGCACATAAAAGAAATTATGTAAGTGAACCTCATTTCGTTAATTTTAGTTCAAGAATAAGATGCTTATAAAGATTTGATCTCTGTTTTTATCTACATGCATTCACTTTTTTAAGACCTTTCAATCTCCTATATTCATTCACTTTTTTGGAAGGCATCTGTCATTTGAAGTGACTTCAACCTTCATTGCCTGCTCAGTGACAGTGTTGCTTATTGAGAATGGTGATACTTATTATGCGTTTATTTTATCCATCTTAATTTTTTTACAGCTCAAAAAGAAGAGCCATTAAAGTTTCGTGCGAGCAAAGCAAGCGAAGTTAGTGAAACAGAAAAGGTATTTTCCCACATACTTTATTACTTTTGACTTCGTAGGCTGATGAGTTGAGAAAATGAGAACAAAGTATATGTCTTTGATTTTAGATTCTAAGATACACATGTAACGACCATTCTTTGGTGTTTATTATGAGCGAACTGATATACAACAGAATTGAACTTCTTTTACTTACCTCATATTTCACTGATATTAAAGGGTACAAATGATGTATTCAGACGGTGTAATCAACCTGTCTCGCTGGATGCGTGTCTGACATATCGGATGCAAACTATCATGATATGATCATATGAATTAATTATATGTGAAGTTTTTGTTTGTAATCGATCATGTGTGGCATATGCAGCAAGCTTAGAAATTCTCCCACGTTTTCTCTAACCTGCTCGTGTTAAAGGGAAAAAGAAATGGTTTATCAGATTTGATGATTTATTAGATCTTCAGTTGTCGTGTTATGGTTCTTTCACTTTTGATGACTCTGCAGGTGTATTTTGGTGGATGAGAATGATAATGTCGTCAGTGATGATACCAAATACAATTGTGAGTTGGGATTGTCAACTCTTTGATTTTTAACTTTATACAAAGACATGTAAGCAACCATTTTCGGAAGGGAAAAAAAACACTTTATTCTTGCTGAATTCTTTATATAGCCTTCTCACCCCATATTTAAAACCAAAAGAATTACTACTGGAGTAGTAACTTATAAGCTTCTGCTTTTTGAGCTTTGTTTATTTCACAATACAGCCAGGGACAACTTGGTGTTCTTGCAAAAATGGTTCTTAAATTCCCGCATTAGAGGAATAGAAACTTCTGTAGCACTGGAGAAAGCTAATCTGGTATGCTTTTTTGTGTGAAATTTTCAAATTTTTACTAATTTGCTGAAATACTTGAAGAGTTAACCTTGAAGATGCTTATTGTTTTTCATCAGGCCACTATATACCTCAACTAGCAGAGATAATGTTCCAATTCAACAAGAAAGAAAATCTGTTTAACTCGAAAGGAATTGATGTGATGTAAGTTTCCTATTCTTTAAAAAACTTCTTTGGATTCAAAGATGTAGATTGTAAAACACCAATTTGCACCAAGAATAACCGGGCTCAGTCTCCAAATCGAACACCACAATCCACAAAACCACCACAAACCTTCACTACCCAATTCTTTTGGTTGCTCCAACCAAAGTGACAACCCACCAAGGGTTTCAAGAGGAGAAGGACAAAGCCAAGAGAGTTAACCACACAGATTAACTAAAGAAGAAGAGAACAATTCACTACCAAGAACACAAAGCAAGGCAAAGAAGTCACAAAGACAAGAGGTGAAGTCGGCTTCTCCAAGGCACAAAGAACGGCTTTTGTTTTCTTTTCTATGTTAGACAATCAAATGGGTAAGTATATATAGAATGGGATGGGCTTTTAGGTCATGGTCTATGTTAGGCCCAATAGCAAATAGAATGGTGGGCTATCAACCGGTAAGAGTCATCCTAATTCGGGTTGGGCCATGAGCAACCCTAATTAAATTAGGTTGCTTCGAATGGCCCAAGTGGGTTACGTGGATAGTTCCAGTAATTGTGGCGTCGATATATATTCAGTCAATTGGCCAATGCCGACTGGATAAAAAACAAACGAGACTTTCATCATCGCCCAGGGAGGTCGTTTGACAACAAATTGCCTAACAAAAGAGAAACTAAAAAATAAATAATAATAAATAAAATTTCAAGATCATTTCAACATAGGCTTATGGTAGGGGGATGAAAACATGATAGCTCTGTACTTTGTTTTCTTCATTGTGCTTAAAAATAACATAACAAATTATGTTTGGCGAAAAAAAGGAGATTGGCTTACTTTTAAGCACAACCAAGCATACTTAAAGACAATTGTACAAGGAAGAGATTTCTAGATGTTACACCAGATACCTTTTATTTAATTTATATTCAAATATTACATTGCAACATTTTTTATCTCCATAAATACTATTTTATCACAGTAAAATTAAAAATGTGAATTAGTAATCAATTCAAACATGCAATTAAATGATAGCTAATTTCACTCCCCCAAATAAGTCCTTCCTAGAAGTTAATTACGGCTACAATCCCTAAATTGGTGTTTGATCTCAAATTCCACCATTACACCCAAATCAGGAGAATACCTATCAAGAAATCTCAAAAACCATAATAAAAGTTGATCTTCTACAGATATCAAGCACCCTAATCTCTACCATTATTCCACAGCTTACCATCGCGTAGTAAGTTGTGAACGGAGATTACATGCACTGCAACACTAGATGGTGCGACGTCGATTATGTCATCATTCCAATTATGATGGAGAAGAAAGCCCACTTGATACCTGGTGATTTCGATATGAGCAAGAGATGCTTATACGTTTACAACCCAACACAATTGTGCTCAGTTGCAATTAATATCTGTGATGTACATCAGAAATGAAGTTTCAATGTTGATAAGTTATTGGTGTGCGTTGAGTTTGTATGTTAGAAAACAGTTTTAACTTGTAATGCACTTTGGTTCGTTAATGATATAGCCATTGCTGCGATGAAGAGAGTTATGTACTGCAAAAGCTTGGAATAGATATCCATGGCAGACCTGTGTCTCCTTGAGTTTGAGTTTTTTAAGGGTTCTAAACGGGAGAAATTATGAATTACTTATTTGGAAAATATTCTTTCGCTCAGCATATTTAGCTTCTTTTGCACGAATTGACAAAAGGTGCGCCTCATCAGAAAATTTTCTTGAAAAATTGAAGACAATAGCATATTCAGAAGACTCTTTAAACATAAGATGCTTTCTATTTTAAAGAGTCAACATTTAAAATTATGTTTCAAAAATCTCTTTAAATTAGTATTTTAATTTAGAGAGTGGGTTTGACTTTCCTCTCTATAATTAAAGGCATTGGAAAAGTTTTAATTTTCAATGTATGAAAGCAATAAAATAATCTAAAGAAAAATTAGTTAAAATAAAAGATAAAGAAAAATAATAAATATTTTTTGGGAGTAGTAAAATTAAGTGTTAACGGTTAAATATAAAGAGTTTGTTGGTGTACTTTAAAATTTTAACTCTCTAAATTTTTAGGTGCTCTCTAAATGATAGAATATACTCTTTGAAAATAGAAAGCATCTTGGAGATGATCTAACCTCAAAGTTGCTTCAATAGCTACTATTTATTCGAGGGGGAATATTGGAGAATAGTACCAGGTTTGCACTGTTGTCACGGTATTATTTGTTTACCTCAAAGACTGCATTTCATATTTGCATTATACTACATATATTGTATACTGTAGCTTAAAGTTATATAAATTTTCTCATTTTCCTTCTTGCTTTGTGTAAACTCCACCAAACAGCAATTGGCAAAGCGAGTAATATTTTAACAATTAAGATATGAAGGAAAACATATTTTATTTCTTTCCGCTTCATTAGACAAAACAGCACGGATATGAACAAGCTTGTTCATCTTTTATCCTCATAAATGTCCTTATTCCCAATTTTTTATTGGAAATAAGTCTTAGCTTTTGTCATGAAATGAGCCTCAGTCCCAAAAACGACAGTTTAGCACCAACGTGCAAAATCCTTAGAGCTTTATATACAAAAAGCAGTTGATAGATGTTATGTTATGAAGAATAGAAGACAATAGCTCAATATAATTTCTCTGTAGCTGTGAATTCATTGCATCAGTGTGCACTTTTTAGAAGCTTTATTTCCTCCCTTTGCTTCAAGCACGGATCTTTTAGCTTCTCGACCTACAAGCACTTTTTTGACTAAACGGACCTTGTTTATTTAGGTCCTGGCTGTGTTGTTCTTATGTCGTTTGGCTCACGAGATGTTATTATGTCATTTGAACAAAAAAACCATAAACTGTAAATTGTATATAGAATTCAAATGAAACATTTCATCTCATAGTATATATTGAGATAATATTGTAAATTGTATATAGAATTCAAATGAAAAATATCGAAACATACCTTGAGTCGAAATGAAACGTGAACCCGCAACGACTCCAAGAGATGAATCTTGATCGATATATGGAGATTAAGATATTTCAAATGATGTTTTTTGCCATAGAATTGTTGTTGTTTTCCGACATAAAATTCTCCTCCTCCTCTTCTTCTTCCTCTTATTATTATTATTATTATTATTATTATTTTTTTTGTGATTATGGAAGGGACATTTAATGAAACTAATCAGAGGCACGTGTCGTAAAATAGTTGGCTACGTAATAGCGTTGACTGATTTTTTATTATCTTTGGAAACATCACTAATTAAATTTTATTTAGCAAAATTTCTTCAATAGAAAACTTTAAAGTTACAATGAAAAATAAACAAATAAAAAAAAAAGGAAGTTAGAAACAAAATGGGAAATTATTCATCATAAACAACCAATATAAATCAATTCAAATTTAAAAACACTCATACACTAACAAACTACCAAGATATTGTTGTTTCTTCTTTCTTCCACAATTTTCTTGAAGTACAAAGCACAAACCTTTAGAGGCCTTGCACATTTTAAGTTTTTTAAGGGTATGTAGAAAAGAAAGATTAACAATTATGAGTTTACGTTTAATAGTTTAAGATAATTTTTATATTTAAACTTAATTGACAATATATTTATTATTAACACATTTTAAGTCTTTTTTAAAAACTTAAATCGATCCAAATGGATATTCATTTCATGAAATATCGAATTAAACGTTGTAAGAAAAATAAAATTTGAAAAAATGACATTGGAATGAGGTTGAGATTGAGATTGAAAAGAAAAATAAACAATCACCACATTATGTTTCACAATTAACGTAAAATTATTTTTTATATTTAAAATTTATAGACCATATATTTATCATGACCGCACTTTAATATTTCTAACAAATTTTAAATCATTTAAAACACATTTGTAACTTCAAATACTGAATGAAACGTTAAAAAATTGGCTTAATTTAAGATAAAAACTGAATAAAAATGAAATTGAGAGAAATTAGTGTGAGTATGGGGGTTGAGGGTGGGTAGAAAATGAAAATTAACGATTATGATTTTACGTTTAATAATTTAAGATAATTTTTATATTTAAACTTAATCGACAATATATTTATTATTATCACATTTTAAGTTTTTTTAAAAAAAATTAAATTGATCCAAATGGATATTCATATCGCGAAATATCGAATCAAACGTTGTAGGAAAAATAAAGTTCGAAAAAAGGACATTGAAATGTGGTTGAGATTGAAAAGAAAAATAAACAATCACGACTTTACGTTTCACAATTAATGTAAAATTATTTTTTATATTTAAAATTTATCGACCATATATTTATCATGGTCGCACTTCAATATTACTAACAAATTTTAAATCGCTTAAAACGTATATTTGTAACTTAAAATACTAAATCAAACGTAAAAAAAACCCGGCTTAGACGGCTTAGTCGAGTCGGATCGAGCCAGAAAGCCATTGGGCTCGGCTTGCGAAACCGAAAAAAAATGGCTTGGACGGCTAGGCCGAGTCGAGCCAAAAAGTCATTCGACTCGGCTTGCGGCTTATGAACAATAAAAAGGAAAGAGACTTTTTTATTATAGATAGAAATGTGAAATGGGCAGAATTCAAAATACATCAGTTAAAAATATGGTTTGGGTTATAATTTTGGAAGTTAGTATTTTTAAAGATAATTATCATTGTAATTAGTATTTTTAAATAATATTATTATCACACAGTAAGATAGCAAATTATTTAGGTATGACAAAAAACTTGTTCAACTCGATACCCGTGGGGTCCCGAATGGGGCGGGGATGGGTAACAAGGCGGGGACGGGAAACACAGTCCCCATCCCGCTACCCGCTCGGTTTAAAGTTAATTTCAAATTTAAGTTTTTATACAAAAATAATAATTTTATCATCATTTTTAAAGAGAACATAAGTTGTTTTTAACAAATTAGTAAAAAAAAAATTACTAATTAAAGACATAAAAAAATAAAAGAAAAAAAAATGGGGTGATCATGCCCCAACCCGTCTATTCTGTTTTAACCAGGTATAAGAATGGGGTAAAATAACAAAAATACTCGACGGGAAGAGGGTGAGAATGGTCGACCCGTCATATATTTGTCATGTTGCCATCCCCAAAATTATTATTTTTTGTATTGGGGCATATATAAATTTTTCCATTTCTAAATTTCTTGTAAAATTCTTTTGTAATGACCTAAATCATCTCCATAACTTCTTTCACGCAACGAATTGGAGTAACCAACGTCTTAATTTCGGCAGCTAAACCATAACTTGACGAGCCACTAGTAACATTTTTAATCAATAGCCTTGGGAACTAGTATCATCAAATGGCACAAGTTTTAAATAAAAATAAGGCATATTGATGCGATATCTTTCAATGTATGGACTTATTGTCAAATGCCTCCTGATAAGAATGTAAAATGCATATTTTTCTCTCCTTATTTTATGCGCTCGTATGTTTATTTTGTATCAAAATGTACTCATTACGCTCATATTTTGATTTAGGTGGCAATTCTATGGATATGGCTTAATTTGGAAGAAATATGTGAAAATGGACCAAAGTGAAAGGAAATGAAAGTTTAAGGACTAACGTGCAAATACACAAAAGTTGTGTCAAATCTTCTGATGAAGATTTGAGAGTGTTAGAGGTCAATTGGATGAAGAAAGGAATCAAAGGGATTAAATATAGCCAAAACATTATCACATATCAACTTTCAAGCTGAAAATGTTGCACCGATTTTTAGCCTCATATTGAGACCAGATTTTGATATGGAAAACGATCGAATTTGAAGATAGTCTCTGAAGAAACGTTGTATCCCTTTGAGTTAGATTTTCAACGCATCTTGAATCGTCTCAATCGGACATCAGTGTTGGAAGATATGATTAAAATACTGAAGGTTATCCAGCTGTATTAAACTTCAACTACAGAAACCATTTTTTTGCCCTAAACTTCAACTACAGAAACCATTTTTTTTGCTTGGGCGGCCGCCCAATTTTCTACTGGGCGCCTGCCCAGGCCAAATCGGGGAAAAATATCTAGTTTCCGAATTTAAGTCAACTACCCATGGTAACAACTATAAATACGTTATTTGCAACCCTAGAACGTAGAGAACGTGTCCAAACTCCATTCTTCATTATTTTCTCTCTTAAATTCATGAATTGTAACTAAACTTTTATACTTGGTCGAAGGAAACGGAAGCCTCGGAACCACATATTGTGATATCTAAATAGTTTTTCTTATTGTTTGATTTATATTTTGCGTATTGAATGTTCTTCTGCATTTATTTATATGATTTGTTGCGTTTAATTGCTAGAGGGCCCGCTTGTTCATTGATCGTAACAATCTACCGTTAAGTTAAACATCAAATCCGTAATTATTTGACCCCTTTAACTTGTGAAGCACTAGGATTTAATGATTTTCTGCGATAGAGGTTATTGAATCTTAAGAAGAATGTTTAAATAGATTGAATGCAACTGCTAGTGTTTGTATTATTTAGTTCATCGATTTCTCTATTGTGTAAAGCTTTTGGTAAATTGAATCTTAAGCACTGGTCTGCGGTTATTTAGTAATTAGGGTTAATTAGAACACTAGTTTCTAACTAACTAAAATTAAGGAGAAATAGGAATCAATTCCAACGATGAATATTCAAAATTTAAATTGAATTATCATTGCATCTATGATTAATCGTGGATTTTCGACGGTGGATGTGGATTTAGACCAAGGTTAGTCTTTTAATTGTTTTCGTTAATTTAATTTTCATTGTCATTGATTGCGTTATTTACAATTATTTGCATATAAAACCCCCCAATCATTGTACGAAGCATAAAATATTGAATTACATACTTTTCGTGAGATCGACCCTTACTTCCACTACTACATTAGTTTTAGAGGTTAAAGACTATTTTTGGGTGTCTACGACAGCACACCAAATTTTAGCGCTGTTATTGGGGAGTTGTGTTAATTTATTTTTGTGTTTTTTAGTTGTTTATTTTATTTTTGAAAAAAGAAAGAAAAATCATAATTTTTTAGGTTTTTAGGTATTTTATTGTTTTTAGAAATTTTAACATATGATTTTATTTGTCTTTCTTAATCTAGCTTTTTTTAATTTATTTTTCATTTGTTCTGTTTGTTTATGCCTGCAACTCGATCTTCTAATCAAAGTGATTTGCAGTACGATCCAGAAATTGAGAGAACTTTGCACAGGTTAAGGAGTAACATCCAACAAAATCTTGAAGAAAGCAATCTCAATCCCAACAATCCATTTGCAAGTGATTTTGAGTTTGAAAGAGAAATAACTATAGCCGAAAATAGGATCTTGAAGGATCTTGTAGCTCGTACATTGAATCAACAACCTTTATGCATAATTTTTCCTATTTTAGATGCTACTACTACATTTGAGCTCAAATCTGGACTAATACACCATTTGCCTACTTTTCATAGTATTGCAGGTGAAGATCCTCATAAACATCTGAAAGAGTTTCATGTGGTCTGCAAGAGTTTGAAACCCACTTGAATTACTGGAGAACGGATTAAACTGAGAGCATTTCCATTTTTCCTGAAGGATTCGGTCAATAATTGACTCTACTATCTACCATCGGGAAGCATTACCACATGAGATGGAATGAAGAAATTATTTCTAAATAAATATTTTCCAACTTCAAGGGCAGCAAATATTAGGAAATAAATTTGTGGTGTCAAACAAGATCACAGGGAATCTCTACATGAGTATTGGGAGCGGTTCAAGAAATTGTGTGCAAGTTGTCCCCACCATCAGATCAGTGAGTAACTTCTCATCCAATACTTCTATGAAGGTCTTCTACCCACAGAAATGAGTATGATTGACGCTACAAGTAGAGGAGCTTTGGTGGATAAAACTCCAGAAGGAGCGAAGAACTTAATTGCAAATATGGTAGCTAACTCTCAACAATTTGGCGTTAGATTTGACCCCCCCCCCCATCTAGACAAGTTAACGAGGTAAATGTCTCATCCATTGAACACCAAATTTTGGCACGTTGTCGGGGAATGGTCGACCCGTCCTATATCTGTCCCGTTGCCATTCCCAATTTTTTTTTTTTTTTTTTTGGTTTTGGGGTATATATAAATTTTTCCATTTCTAAATTTCTTGTAAAATTCTTTTGTAATGGCCTAAATCATCTCCATAACTTCTTTCACGCAACAAATTGGAGTAACCAACGTCTTAATTTCGGCAGCTAAACCATAACTCGACGAGCCACTAGTAACTTCTTTAATCGGTTAGCATTGGGAACTAGTATCATCAAATGGTACAAGTTTTAAATAAAAATATGGCATATTGATGCGATATCTTTCAATGTATGGACTTATTGTCAAATGCCTCCATATTTTTAAATTGGCGAAAAACCCCTTATATGAACATTGAAGTGTGAAAGACTTCTTTTTCTTCTATTTTCTTAATTTTTCTTTTTTTTTTTTTTTTGTATGAATGAATATGACCTACTATTTAAATAAAACAAATAGAAAAGGAGGAAAAAAAAGAACTAATTTCAACTATATCTCAATTTTTTTAAAAATTTGTGAACGAGTCCCAAATAAATAATTAAAATTTTTTTAAAGAAATTCCTTCTTTCCCCCATCTTCCCCCAACCACAGCCAAGACCGTGGCCCACCACCACTTAAAAGTATGGTCGGTGCCATTTCTATAAATTCAAAGTTTGTAGATGCTCTAGTTTTAGAAAAATGACATTATAAGGTGCTCATGTTTCAAATGACTCATTTAATTGAATTTATTAAGTGCGACAGCCTAAAATTACATTATTCTTTAAAAATAGAGTGTCTTTTTGAGATTCTATAATTAATGTAAAGCACTAATGATACGGTTGAAAGGAAGATATACTT
This sequence comes from Fraxinus excelsior, assembly GCA_019097785.1. Classification (NCBI taxonomy): domain Eukaryota; kingdom Viridiplantae; phylum Streptophyta; class Magnoliopsida; order Lamiales; family Oleaceae; genus Fraxinus; species Fraxinus excelsior. The sequence continues at coordinate 90,614 of JAGHKM010000033.1, forward strand.
CCACTATTCAGTTACTCAATAATTAATGTTGAATACATCTTGGACTACAAATGCAAAGTTGTCAAGATTTCTCTGATAAATATAATTAATGAACATGTAGTTCGCCTTAAAGTAATGTTAATTAATTTTAACATGTCATTGGGAGTATAAAAATATGGAAAGTGAGTAACTAACTAATCCGAGAACACGGACTAAATATTCCTCAGCATAGCTTGCATTGCTTGCCACTAGCAAAAATAATTGAGAAAATTGTGGCTTTCGCCTTCATATCAATACAAGTAGTTGCAATATAGTCCCCGTTCATTTCTTTCTTTCTTTTTTTATCTGCATAGCCATCAACCACACGTGACATGTTTAGATGTGGATTTAGTCATTTCTATCTATTTTCTATGCGGTGCTATCTAGTTTACAAGCAACACGATTTCTCACCAATTTGCTGCCCAAGGGAATGGGTGGGCGTAGAGTTGATGCTGTTGTCGTGTCTTTTGTGTTGTGGCTGCAAGAATAGATTTAAAATGGAATATGTTTACAAGGCTTTTTCATATTATCCATATTACTAACATTTGGACTTGGGGAGTGACCATGGTGCCGGTTCAAGTTCAAATGTTTAAATGATGAGACCTTAAATCGTAGAAATTGAAGATGCATTAAAACAAAACATTTTATTATTTTTATTATTAATTTATTTATTTATTTATTTATTTATTATTATTATTATTATTATTATTATTATTATTATTATTATTATTATTTTGCGAAAAAGTTAGCATGAAGCATCTATAATTCTCTTCAAAGCACATATAAATAAGTTCATTAGGTTAATGATGATTTTTATTTTTATTTTCTAAAGTTGAAAGTGAAGCAATTCTGCTAAAAATCTGATTTTAATCCCTAGCTTTACCAAACGAGGGCTAAACATTGAAATGTAGCTGAAAATATGTTATAAATATTTAGGGTTTTATTTATGAATTTTTTTGTTAAACTATATCGAATAATAATATTAATGGTATAATAATTATGTGAATTAAAAAATGACCTTTTAAGAATGAAATGGGTGGAATATGATACGAAGGACTAGCTGCACACTTGGACCTACTGGTTGGGGACTACTTTGCATAAACAAAATCGTACACTAATATTGCAACTACCTCTATAGATTGGGGATGAATAATGCAATTTTTCTAAATTTAATATTCAACAGAAGGTTGGACGATTTGTTTGAGATTGATTGTGAAACTGTGATAAAAAAAAATTGAGGACCAATTTGATCTTTTTTAAGTTGTAGGCAAACTTGCTACTAAGACAACACATTGGTGACTAGTGGTACAATTTTTCCTACAAACAATTAAGTGGGTGTTTGGTGATGGTTAAAATTAGATTTTTAGAAAATTGTGATAAAAAATTTTGAAATATGTGATTGAAAAGTTGTGGGACACATACAAGATGTGGATTATATTGATTGTTTGACTTTAATTTAAATTAAAATCTAATTTTACAAATAGAGCGTAAATAAGTTTTTTTTTTTTTTTTGCACATTTCATCCCCATCCTTTGAGATTAACAAATCTGTACCTAAACCAATTTTATTCGCACAATACATCTCGAATGTTTCAATTAATTAGCATTATTACTGTTGAGAATATCAGTTGTGGCGGCGGCAAGGGTGATATGGTGTGGTTTGGTGGGGGAAAAAAGATGATTTGTTTTTTTTTTTTTTTCAATTTTTTTATGTGCCTCATTTTGGAAAAATTGCATTGTTGATCCTTATTTATTTTTTTTCTTTCGTCTTTGTTTTTGTAACTACATAAAAGGTTAGGGACTACATGCACAACTTAATTCTTCCCTTTTTGCATCTTTTCTTTATGTATATTTAAAAAGGATGGCACATGCGTCATTTTATGTGACTTGAACTGCCAAAATCAACTGAAGGATAGACTTTGCTAATAATTGAAAGATTAGGAATGGATTTTGCTAATAAAATTGGTTAGGGATAGATTTATTACTACTTTGAAAGGGTGGAAATGGAATATGAAAAAAAAAAAAACATTAGTTTAAGCTATTAATGCATATTCATATTTCTACTTGCTGCATATACATTTCTAAAACGCCAATTACTTTTATTTCTAGAATTTCATTTATCACTAGAGGTTTCGATTGAAAAGTTTCTATATTGTGCGATGTAGATCTTGGACTATAATATATCTAAAGAATTAAGGTAGAATTTGGAAAAATGAACTTGGATTACTGTTTGACATGTCTTTTGAAAAGTCAGACCTGTATGACTAATTTTATGAAAGTGTTTCATCTATTTAGAAGACCTTTTAGAGGAAGCTAATCCTATGTATCTTTTTCTAGGGCTGGATATGAGTCAGTTCGGTTCACTTCTGAAGAAAATCGAATCGATCCAAAATTTTCGGGTATTTAATAAATGGAACCGTCAGGTCCAAATATAATTATGGAACTGTTCGGGTTTTGTTCCGTTCGGTTCGGTTCGATTCCGTACCATAATTAATTTTTTTAACATTTACAACAACACTACATAAATACAACTAATGACATCTTCATTCGTAACTTTTACAAATTAACGTAGTCCAGTTTAAAAATACATAAATAATAAGCTGTCCAATAAGATTAATTCAATTAACACAAATATCAAAAAGTAGATATTAATATTAAAACATCGATGATCCATATCAATAATTCATTTGTTTCAAATAGTATGCATAAAGAAAACGAAATATAAATTAAAAGTTATCAAAATAAAATATTTTTTAAAGTATTGGTAATACTTACCAACTATTTGATTTAATCATCAATTGTTTGACTTGTCATAGTAAGAAACTCTACAAATATAATTGAAAAAGCACAATTAACAAACACAAATAAACTAAAAATTGTTCAACTAAAAAGATTTAATAATAAGACCCAAATGATGGGCTAACAAAGCTATAAAAAATTAATTTGGTTGGATTAATTTGTTAATTTTTTTTAAAATAATTAAAATAATGTAATTAATTCAATATAAAAAATAAAAGAAATTATTTAGATTCAGGTCTTATTCGGTTCTTGGTCTAGAACTGAGAAGCGATCCAAACCCATATGTTCTCAATTCGGATATCCGTTCGGGTATTTAACTTATAAAGAATCAATTGGTTCAGTTCGATCCGATTCAGTTCAGGACTTTTGTCCAACCCTATCTTTTTCTCTAAAAAACACTTTTGGAATAGGAAGATCTTTTAAAAAGTAACTTCCAAGCAAAATTAAGATAGCTTCCTCTAAAAACTCTTCTATAAGAAATGAAAGTAAAAATCATATCAAACGAGCCCACAGATGAATGAGTCCAAATCAGGTCACTTAAGATTTCTCAAATTGTCTTTAATGAATATAATTTTTTATAATGCGCAATTAATTTTAACATTTCATCGGGAGTATAAAAATTCGAAAAGTTAACAACCGACTAATCCGACAAAGTTGCCTGCTTTGATTACACAAAATGTTAAATATTCCTCATCATAGCTGGCATTGCTGGCCACTTGAGAAATTTTATTGATAAAATTGCACCTTTTGTCTTCAACCAATACAAGTAATTGCAATGTAATCCTTGTTCAAGTTTTAATTTATCTTCGTAGTCATCAAGACATCAACCAACAGGTTTAGTCTTTAGATGTGGAGTTGTCATTTTCGTTTACTTTCTATGCAATTTTGTCCAGTTTACAAGAGTGCAATTTATTGCGACTCCTTATGTTTATAGAGCAACATATACAAGAAAAGATTAAAGTTTAAAATGCGTCGGTGTTTCGTTCGGTTGAGTTTAATCTTTAGTATATCAAATATTATAAATTCTTAAGGTTTTATTTATGAAAAATTTGCTAAATTTTATCGAATAATAAAATTGAGGGGATTTCGCTTAATCCATCCCATATTTACTTTTATATAGTATAAAGAAAAATAAATAACTATAAAGGTTTCAAAATACAATTTCAAAAATAACAAAATTGTGATTTTTTTTCAAAAATCAGGTGGTGACATTTTGTGATCTATGATTTAATTAAACAGATTGCAATCACACTAACACAATTTATGATTACAATCACATAATAATTATAAATCATTCAGAGTCAGTCAAATAGACAATTGGTGAATCACAATAAAATATTTAGTCTCAAATCACACGTTTAATAGGTCAAAATTATTTATTAGTATCAAATTATCCAATTAACTAGTTAAAAACAAGTTAATTAAATCATCCATCACTCACATTTACTTTATGTTACTACTTGCTCACCAAAAAATAAAGGGTTATTCATTGTTCACCCACCTTTTAAACAAAATTATCCATCCGTCATCTATTTCAATTCCATCCATCCACTTAAACATAAAAATTCACGTGGTAGATGAAAATTCTAAAAATTGACGGATGGATAAAACCCATTTCAAAACAACTTTTTTCTTAAGAAAATTGAAGAATCGTTTTTTTTTTTTCATTTCTCCATCAAATGTTTGATTTCCCCAATCTTCACTCTGCAAGCCTAATCTATTTAAACATTTTCAGATATATAATGATATTATTGAATTCTTATTTAACTTGGAAAAGCTTAAATCTATTCATGATATTAGTTTGAAGTGTTCTAGTATTAATCTTGAAAATTACTTGAAGCATAACATGGTTTCTGACGTTGATGGAATATAATTATTTTTGTGTTGAAAGTTTCAATAGAGGCAATACCTATTGAAACTAATGGAGCAATTGATGTGTTAGATTATCTTAAGAGAATGAATTGTTGTTTCATAAATGTTTGGGTTGTTTTACAAAGTACTAGTGACAATTCCTATCACTGTTGCTTCCACCGATTTTTTTTTTTTTTTTTTTTCAAAGTTGGAGTTAATTAAGTCTTATCTTCGATTAATCATGTCACAAAAGAGATTGAATGGAATAGCTGTGATTTCTATCGAAAAAGATATGTTGGAAAACTTTGATTTAGAAATTTGATTACTAATTGTGCATCCCAAAATGTGAAAAGACTAAGGCCTTGTTTGACATTCATTCTCAATCTTTTTTTTTTCTTCATTTCAACCACACATTTTCCAAATAAAATAATATTACACACAAATCTAAAACTTTTCATTACTTTTCAACCACAAATTCTTCCATCAATCACTCTTTCAGAATTCAATTTTTTCCCAAAATGGTGAAATCCCAAGAATAACTAACCAAGATGAAGGTGAATTGATTTTTAAAACTTTTTTCGAAAAATTAATCTAAATTCAAGCAAGTAAAGGATAAATAGATTAATTCAAATAATAAGCACAAATATAACGCGATATTTGAAATTCTATTTTTCCAAAACTCATAGGGGGCTTTGTGTTTTCTTTCAACTAATTGAAACTCTATAAACAATATAGCAAATAGTGTTAACGACTTCGGCCCAAAAGTATTTTGGTAAACTATTTTTATTTAGTATAGTCCGAGTCATTTTTTTGCAATGTGCGACTCTTCTTTTTACTACACCATTTTGTTGAAGAGTTCTAGGAGCCGAAAAAATATGTTCACAACCATAAGTTTTGCACAAATCATCAAAAGCAATATTATCAAATTCTCCACCATGATCACTTCTAATGGTAGTAGTAGTGTATCCCTTTTATTGTGAACATTTTTACAAAAATGTTCAAATGCATTCAATACTTTATCTTTTAGGTTAAAAAAATGGGACTCAAATAAATCTAGAAAAGTCATCAATAATGACGAAAGCATAATGTTTACCATTTAAGCTTGTGATACTAGATGATCCAAAAATATTCATGTGGAGAAGTTAAAAAGATTTTGTAGTTGAAAAATGTTGCTTTAATTTGAAAAAACTCTTTACTAGTTTTCCATGCATCACAAATTTTGTCTTTCTCAAATTTCAAACTTGACAAACCTTTAACACTGAAAGTAGGTCCATGCTAACATGACATAATCTTCTATCCCACAATCAAGTATCTTTTAATGTGATAAACATTTTTCTTCACTTTTCAAACTCAATGTTTATGACATAAACATCCTTATTTTGGCTTCCTATAAACAACACTCATTTTGATGTAGTATCCTTAATAAGGCACTTGGAAGAATCAAATTTGATATGATAACATTCATCACACAATTAACTAAAACTAAGTAGATTACGTTTAAGGTTATCTACTAAGAGAACATTTTCAATAAAGGGAGATGAATGATTACCAATAATTTCAATGTCAATATTTTTTCTTTGGCATTATCTTCAAAAGTATGTCATGACCATCATCCTTTATTTTGAAACTTGACAATAAAGCTTGATTTTCGATCATGTGCTTTGAGCATCCATTATCCAAGGTCCATTTGCTCTCTATTTTTCTTGGTACCTACAAAAATAATTCAATTTTTGGTCTTTGGTACCCATACATCATTGGGTCCTCGATAGTTAGTGTTAGTGGATTTTTGAATCCACTTATATTTGCTTTCAAAATGTAATCTCTTTTTGATAGAACAATAAAAAGCTACATGTCCATTTTTATTGCAAAAATTACATGTGACATTTGAAATAGGGGAAGTAGAAGCTTTAACAAAGAAATTTTTAAGAGACTTTTGTTTCAAAAATGGTTTATATCCAATTCCTCCTTTATCAAAAACACATTTTTGCTCACCAAACATTAAATCAAAAATTTTCTTGCCTTGAGTAAATTTGTGAATAATTTGAGTCAAATCTAAAATTCTTTCTTGTAAAGAAGAATTCTCCTTAATTAAAGAATCATAATCGACTTTTTGTTTTTCAAAATCATTTTGAATTTTTAAAAGTTCATTTACCTCAATTTCCAATAAAAAATTTTCTTTTTGAGGATCGAATGATTTAAAGCAAGTTTTTCAAAATTTTCAAGAATTTCATCATAAGAGGTAGATAATTCATCATATGAACAATTTTCATTCGAATTTACCTCATCATCAATAGCCATGAAACACATGTTGACAATTTTCTCTTGACTTCCATCTTCTTCATGATCATCATCTTCACTCTCATCCCATGTTGATTGAAGGACTTTCTTTTTGATGAATCTATTCTTCTTTTCGCCATTTTCTTCTTTCTTTTGGAATCGATGATTTTTGCGAAAACCTTTCCATTTCTTAACAAGAAGAACTAGATCATCAAGTTCTTCATCATTCATATTTTCGCTTGAAGTGTCTTCATCAACTACGGATTTAAAAGCAATTTGACGCATTTCCTCTTCTTTGCTTTTCAACATTTTCTCATTTATCTCGGTGTGATTTAGCTCATATGTCATCAATGTTCCATAGAGCTCTTCCAATGGATATGTGTTGATATCTTTGGTATTTTCTATCAACATTCTCAATGAGCTCCATTCTTCCGAGAGTGACCTAAGTATTTTACTTACAAGCTCACCATTAGTAAATTTACGATCAAAGCCTTTGAGACCATTAACAATATCGGTAAAGCGAGTAATCATGTCAACAATAGGTTCATTCTCTTTCATGAAGAAATTTTCAAAATCTTTAACTAAGAGATTTATCTTAGTTTCTTTCACTTTGCTAGTTCCAACATGAGTAATTTCTAAAGCATGCCAAATATCATAAGCGGAATCACATGTACTAATACGATTAAATTCATTTCTATCCAAAGCACAATAGAGTAGATTTTTTGCTCTAGCATTTAAAGATAATTTTCTTTTATCCTCTTCGTTATATTCCTCTCTAGATTTAGAAATTATTTGATCCGATTTACCATCCTCTTTAATAACATTTTTAGGCACATAGGGACCAAATTCAATAACTTCTCAAATATTATAATCTATTGATTGAATAAATATTATCATAGTCTTCCAATAGTTATAATGAGTACCATTAAATAAATGAGGACGATTTGTAGAATACCCCTCAAGATTATGAAAAATGTGGTTAGCCATTACTCAAGATTGTGAAATCTTTAAAATTGAGCACCTTGCTCTGATACCAATTGAAAGCCCAAGAATAACTAACCAAGAGGGGGGTGAATTGGTTTTTAAAACTTTTTCGAAAAATTAATCTAAATTTAAGCAAGTAAAGACTAAATAAATTAATTCAAATAATAAGCACAAATATAAAAGCGATAAGTAAAAGGGAGAGATGATGCAAACGATATAATTGTGGATATTCGATCCAAAGCAATGATCTACGTCCTTTGTTACCAAACTCTCTGACACGAGCAATGCCTTTTCACTATGTTGATTGACTTATAGTGCAATCCAACACTTTACAACGCTTCCAGTGACTTACAAACAAGGAGCACCGATCCTTATACAATATTGAGTTTTACGGGATCTCAACATGACCCACACTATTGAGTTTTATGGGACCTCAATATGACCCACACGGTGACTTACAACAAGGAGTACTGATCCTTATACAATGTTGATCTTTAAGGGACTTCAACACGACCCACACTTTATCAAAGTGATTTTACAATGGAATTCCTCTCTTGATAAATAATACAAACAAATTAAGTACTAAGAGAGGCTAACACTTCAATGAATAGTAATAAATGATAGCTCAAGTGTTAGATGAAAAACTTTGATGAATATGATAGTAAAAAATTAGATTCAATCAATCAAAGTGTTTCAATGAGAAGATGAAGAAATAAATACAATGTAGGTTCAAAAATCTTCTCAAGAAATATCTCTTTTTTAATGGATGATTGTAATAAATTAAGTACTAAGAGAGAAATGAGAAACTTTGATGAATATGATGATTTTACAAGTTTAGTTCAATCAATCAAAGTTTCAATATGAAGAAGAAGAAGAAGAAAAGTTTATGCAATGTAAGTGCAAAAATCTTCTTAAAAAATATATCTCTCTTTCAATGAATAATTTGTGATAAATTAAGTACTAAGAGAGATTAGAAACTTTGATGAATATGATGTTTACAAGTTTGATTCAATCAAAGTTTCAATATGAAGAAGTAGAAAAAGTTTATGTAATGTAAGTGCAAATAATATTTTTCAAATGAAAAACTTTGATGAGTAGATTTTCAAAAGTTAATTTGATCAAAAGTTTTTCAAAACTAAATGATTTGATAATAATAAATGAGATGAGAAATCAATATAATTTTGCTCAAAAGTATCTCATTTGAATGTTCTTGAGTGTTAAAATGAATGGCAAGTGAGTTGGTATTTATAGCAGTCAAAATACTCAAAGTTCTGCCCAATTGGACGACCATTTGGACGTTCGCCACTCATCGGATGACCAACTAGTCGTTGCGATCAGAACGGTCAAAAAATTGACAGTTGGGGATGACCCGAACGTCCAGTTCATCCATCCAGACGTCCGAATTGACATAAGTTTTTCTATCAAATTGGACGGTCCGATTGACCGTTGACTTTTTTTTTTTTTTTTTGTGATCTAAGTTCAAGTATCACTTTGAAAAATTAATCTTACTTTTGATCAAAAATATTTTATGCAAGTGATATGAAAATAATTCTTTGTGCACAAAATAATTTTTGAGCTATTGTCATTCATTACTAAAGATCAAAGTGTTATACATTTACATATGATCTTGAAAGTCTAGTCTTTGATCTTACTTCGAAATTTCTTTCATATTTGGCTCTTAAACTCTTGATCTTGTTCTTCTTCATGAGCCCAATTTGATAGTCTTGATTTTGATCTTTTAAGCTCTCGTCTCGAATGATTTGACTTGAATGCTTAACTTTCACTTTGATCTTCATTTCGAGTCCGATTTATGATGTGTTGATTTTGACAATACTTGATTGATTTTAACATTGAACTATCATCACTCAAAATCAATTGTTAGAAATAATATTAATCTTGTTTGTTATGATCAAAACATTAAGGATGAAATCAACCATAGGTCGACAAATAGGTGTCAAACACAAGCTAAATATTATGTTAGGATAATCTCTCGGGTTGTGAGAGATGTTATATTTTGCTACTCCATTTTTCGGATCGTATAAACTCTTCATTTAAATATAATTATGTTATTTATTTAAATATTTAACGTTGTTACGTTTGGAAAAAAATTATGTATTAGGGCCTCATAATAAATAGTCACCAATGGTTTCAAAATTCTCATAATCGGACATGATAGGAAGGTTGTGTCAAGTTTGAGCATCAAAAGCTAAGCATACGTAATTGGGTGCATGTTGAGTGCTGCAACTCCCAAGATTCAAACATATTCACGTGTCTACTTGAGTGCATGTTACACACTCTTTAATTTACTTTGTGATTTGATATATGATCATTTTCAACCACATATTTACACATTAAAATATTTTACACGTTTATCAAAAAAAATTCCTTACTTTTTAACCTTACAATCTCCTAAAAATCACTATTCAAAACTTTATTTTTTCAACCAAAATGATTATCAAATAAGCTCCAAGTGTTGCAATCTTGAGACTAAGATTCTGAACTTTTTTTCCATTTTTATGCCATACGATGTAAGTGAACTTGTTCTTGACAAGTGGTTTATTCATCTAATAAGCTGATGATTGTTCAATTGTGTGGCCAGATGTTTCAAAATTTAAAATAGTTTTGTTGCCTTTGTTTTTCATGTCATTCAAACATATATTGTGCTGGCCACAGATTGACCTTTTGTTGCCAGTTTCTTGTTCATTTTACAGCGTTTGTTTGAAAAGGATGAATGATGTTGATGTCTATGTTATTACCATTTTGAGAGTCCCTGGTTATTCATTCATGAACCGGAAGCATGTTCGGTAAGATTGTATTTAACAATATTAATGAAGAAAAATAAACTAAATTATTGTTGACTGTATTGCCAATTCCTATAAAGTACTACGTGTCTTTTCATTCGTCCTCCCCTCTCTATTGTAGCTTGAAACTAGTCCAGGATTTAAGAATGATAATTGATATCGTGTTTGGGAAATACTCATTCATAAAGGGAATTTCTGAAAAGCTTGTATTTTGTGAGTTAGGTATCAGAAGTGTTGGATTTCGATACCTAATAAATCTCGGACGACGATATAAACTTCGAAATATATTTTCACATGCCTCGGCCAATTGTGAATTGATTACTATCAACCAAGTCTAATGGCTCGGCCCAAAAATAACGTGGACCATTGGAAGTAGGTTAAGAAATTAATATTGCTCACGCCCTCATAAATTTACCTATGGACAGGTTTTGGATCTTGGCCCATTTCAATCCCTTTCTTGTCCAACTAAAGCCTAAGCTATTCCTATATATATGTTGCTTTGACCTAGCAATTTATGTGTGTGATTTGTAGAATTAGAGAGAAAATGTGGTTGCCCATCTTTGAGAGAAAAACGACTATGGTTTGTGTTCCAAAAATCGGTGACTTATCTTTTTCTACTTTGTACATTATTCCTTGGTTTTCTGTGCCTTTGTGGTTAGAAAATCAACACCTTTATCTTGCCCTTTGTGAGTGAGATTGAGAAGCAACTGAGGTAAATATATGGGTTGTGTGTTGAAACCGTTTGAATTAATTGTTTGGTAGAAATGTATGTGAAATTGAGCCTGAAAACACCGTTTCGAAGATCTTAGAGCGAATTCTACTATCATTGGTATTAGAGCTCCTATGTGGTGAAATTTCAGCTAAAAACCAATCAAAAAATAGGCATAATCGGAGTAGAAAAACAGATCCAAAAAATGCACGTGTAATTGCGATTTTTCGCAAATCTAGTGAGCGGTTGGTAAAACGGAGACCACTGGCATGATGTGCAGGAGGATGCGGTCCCAACTCTCAGGCATGTGAGGCACTTTAGCGACGCGTGAAGTCCACGCGTAGAGACTCCAGGCGGCGCTTGCAGCATTTTTCCTAACATCATTTATGACATTTTGGTGTTGTTAGTTTTCCGTTTCAGGTTATATAATGAAATCTGGACTATTTTTCCCTTTGCGCATTTGGAATTCGATCGTATTTGATTAATTGTTGTAGTTGCTAGAGCTTTAGGTTGAATAGTAACTGCCCTTACGTTTGTTAAATTCACATCTCTTGATATTTACGGACATTGAGACGTGATCCGCTCTAGTATATTGGCTTATCCCCATTTAATTTTAGAATTAGCTAGTCATCGTGTGGGGTGATATTATGATTGGAATTACCGTGTTGGGTAACCATTGTTTGTGCTAGAAATTTATGAATGTTTTGCTCTTATTGACGTGTTGAATTTAATTGTAAGTTGAAATTGCTTTTGTGTTTAATGATATATCATTAAGTCACTATGTAATATTGCATTATGTGAGAAACTAATTTCTTTTTACATATCTTCGTGTTGTATTGATTATCTGTTAGAACACCTGGACTTGATCCATTTGAACATTTTCTTGATCTGAGATCGTGAATCTCACAAAACTTTGGGTAATCTAGAATGTTGTATATTGTGGTCTTATGATTACTTTTGTGACTTATTTGTGGTTGCTTTATTTTTTCAAAATATTTTCACATTTTGAAGTTGGAATTTTCAATGAAAATAGGGATTTTTCAAATTGACAACAAAAAATAAAGGAAATTCTGGTTCAATAAAAAGTTTCAAAAGTAATAGATGGCAGATTTCCTACAAATTTTGCAGAAGCACAAAAAGAATAAGATGAGCTTGCTTACAGTTCAATCATTTAACATCTGATATTGTTTTGAGAAAAGTTGAAAAACTTGATTTTACAAAAGAACTTAGAAAAAAATTGGAAGACTTATATTTGTTTAAGTCTACTTCTAATAAATTGTACTTGGTTGAAAGATTTTTGAATCCTTCGAATGATCTTGATAACAATTTGGATATTTTTAACTAGTTTGTTCAAGACATTGTTAATTGTAATGAAAATGCATCTAAAACATATGAGGCCATTATTTTGCTGAATTCTATGTCTAACTCATACAAGAAATTAAGAATGCACTTAAATATGGTAGGAATACCCTAACAGTTGAGATTGTCATTGATTCTCTTAGAAGTAAAGAGATGGAGATTAAGGCTGAAAAAGATGATAAGAGGAGTGGTGAGGTATATATGATGAGGAGTGGAATGAAGTTTAAACAAATGAATTTGGATAGAGGTGAAGATAGTAGTGATTCGATTAGTGACTTGAGTGATGATGGTGGTAAAAAGAAGGGCAATGGTTGGGACAAGTCCGATGGTAAGTGGTGTTACAGTTTGTGGCAAAAGTTTATTCACTTAGGTTGGGAGAAGTGAGATGGTGATACAGAATTATACCATGGACTTAGGATCTATTGTGATTTATAGGTTAGACATGAGTTAAGTAACCAGTCTAGTAAGCATGGTGAGCGATGAGATGAGATATATATTTTCGAGGTGTGAGCAACGTAGAATGGATAGGATAAATGTGGTGAAATCTTTTCATGTGGTCATTTATGCATTTGTTGCATGTATTGGCCGTTTGATTGATTAACTTGATGTTAATATGTATGAATGTGTTTTGAAAGTATTTATGTGTTATCCTATGTTATATCTTCATCGCGTGTAACCTTAGTGAGTACATGGAGAAAGTATGGTATGTGTTCAGGTCCGAGATACGAAATAAGGTCTGTTATTCCAATTTTATTGGTTGTCGAGTTAATACCCTAAATAGTCACTGAACTTTGCCAAAAGTTTCCAGGAGGTCACCGAACTTCAAAACTTCCCTAATTAGTCACTGAACTTTGCAAAAAGTTCCTAGGAGGTCACTGAACTTCAAAACTACCATAAATAGTCACTGAACTTTGCTAAAACTTCCTAAGAGGTCACCGAACTTTGCAAATTGGGACCCCATACATCAATGATTCAGTGACCCTCTAGGAACTTTTTGCAAAGTTGGGTGACTATTTAGGAAAGTTTTGGAAAAGTTCAGTGACTATTTAGGGTAGTTTTAAAGTTCGGTGACCTCCTGGGAACTTTATGAAAAGTTCAGTGACTAATTAAGGAAGTTTTGAAGTTCAGTGATCTCATGGGAACTTTTGACAAAGTTCAGTGACTATTTAGGGTATTAACCCATTGGTTGTCTTGTTTATGAAGTATTAACTTTGTCTTTTGATTGCTTGCATTTTGATTGGGTATCAAGGTGTAGATTTGTTAGGTTTTGATATCCAATAAATCTTGAATGATGATGTAAACGTTGTAATTTTTCACATGCCTCGACCAATAGTGAATTGATTACCAACCACTAAGTCTAAATGCTCGACTTGAAAACAACGTTGTCCATTGGAAGTAACTTAAGAAATTATCGCTACTCATGTCCCATATATATTTATCTATTGGACGGCTCTTGCATCTTGGCCCATTTAACCCCTTTATTGGTCCAACTAAAGCCTAACATATTCCTATATGTATGTTGTTTTGACCTATCTGTTTGTGTGTGTGATTTATGGAATCATAGAGAAAACCTGTATACCCATCTTTGAGAGAAAAATGGTTGTGCTTTGCGTTCCAAAAATCGACGACTTCCTCTTATTTCCTCTCTTATACTTTGTGGCTTACAAATCAACATCATTATCTTGTCCTTTATGGGTGAGATTGAGAGGCAACTGAGGTAAATATATTGGTTGTGGGTAGAAGCCGTTTATATTAGTTGTTTGGTAGAAAATGTAATGTGAAACTGAGTCCGAAATTTACTGTTTCGAAGATCTTGGAAGGAGTTTCAGCAACAAGAAGAATGACAATATGTACATACATATACAACAAACTTGAAAATTCAATGATATGCATCTGAGTTGTACCGGAGAAGTGTAGGAAAATAAGCAATTGTTTCACCCAAAGTTGGAAGCTGCAAATACTTCCCATCATGGCAACATTTTTATGCATTTATATTTATTTTTGTGAAAAGTAGTTCGACATAATATCACAATATATTTATATACATTAGAGTGCTACTCTTATAGTCACTCATTTATTAAATTCTACATGTTCGATCTTTCACGGAAAAGTAAATTTCATACTTGTGCTTTAGTGTTTGTTTGGCACAACTCATTTAAAAATGATATTCCTCAAATTCATTTTCAACTACATATTTTTCGATAAAATAATTTTTATACGAACACCTCTTTTTTTTAACTCTCTCGAGATGTTTAGTTGAAAATATAAATAAATAAATATATGGCGTAGTACAGATTCTAGCTTAGAGCTTGTTTAACAAAGATTTTTTCAAATAAGAAATATTATTTTTTAAAGAATCTGTAATTAAAAAGTTGATAAAACTATAGGGGTATGACAAGCCAAAAACTTTCAGATACACATTAACTCATAAAATTGATCCAAAGCAATTCAAACAATGCGCTGTAGCGCAAGCACTTTATGTCTCTTAGGCTATCTCCAATGCTGCACCAAACTTTACACAATTTTGCACCAAACTAAAATTCATCTCCAACCATTACACCAAATGAACAGTGTTTAATCATTTTCTTCTTAGTAATTTATTTATTCGGAATATTAATTATTTATTTATTTTAGAAATATATAAATTACTAAATAAATAATTATGTGAAATTAAGGAAAATATTAAATTCATTAAATAAATATATTATTAAAACATGGTACAATTAAAACATGTTAAATTACTAAATATGAAGTAGAAATATGACGATATTGGAGGATCCGGAAACAATCTTCCAGATTACTAAATTATGCATTTGTTTTTATGTATTGTTTTTTTTTTTTAAATAGAACTCGTTTAATGTAGATATGTTGTTATTATAAAATATTTCATGTTAACTATAAATAATCGTGTTAGTTATATTTTAAATTTTTTTTATTCTTATTTTAATTAATTCAGTAATTATTATTTTTAACATTTCAAATTTAATTTAAATGCAAATAATAATACTAATACTAATAATATCCTTAATAATAATAATAATAATAATAATAATAAATAATAAATAATAAAAATCATATACCTAACATGACACAAATACCCTCCAAACAAACTTTTGACAAATTAAATGAGGGGCAAAATTGACTTTGCACCATTATGAAAAAATGGTGCAAAAGATGGTGCTCCATTGGAGACACCTTTACACTAAAATTTGGTGCATTTTGGTGCAAAGGGTCTCCATTGGAGATGACCTTAAATCAAAAGATGTTACCTTGAAGCCGTAATTATTGTATTGTAAGGGATGAATTTTCAAAAGGAACGAAAATGACTCTAAATGCATTATTGAAGGAAGATGTAGAATACAATAAAACGCATCAGGGACCACAAATGAATTTGAGTCCAAATGCAAACACTTAAGATTTCTCTAATATTTATTATAGTTTTAGTGCGCCTCAAAGTAATGTTAAATCAACCAACTAATCCGACAAAGTTGCCTAAATTTGACTGAAAAAATGTTAATTATTCCTCAGCATAGCTGGCATTGTTGGCCACTTACGAAATTAATTGAGAAAATTGCGATTTTCATCTACAACCAATACAAGTAGTTGCAATGTAGTCCTCGTTCAATTTATTTATTTATTATTTGTATAGCTATGAACCAAAAAGTTAGATGTGGAGTTAGTCATTTTCGTCTACTTTCTATGTGGTGTTGTCCAATTTACAAGCATGCGATTTTATTGCAACTCATTATTTTGTAGAGTGGGAGCAATGTTTGAAATGCAACTCATGAATTTACAAAAAATGCCTTAGGGAATTACTCAACTAACCTTGTAACAAGTATATTATAAATATTTAAGGTTTTATTTATGAAAAATTGTTAAACTGGTATAATGATCATGTGAATTAAAAATTTGATCTTTTAAGAACTAAATGGGTGGAATATGGCAAAAATAACTAATTGCGCACTTAGACCTATTGGTTGGGGACTACTCAGCACAAGCAAAATTGTATGTGGATGGCATCGCAACTACCTCTATAGATTGGGGATGAATGGTGCAATTTTTCCAAAAATTAATATTAAACAGAAGGTTGACCCATTTTTGTTGTTGGAGATCGATTGTGAAACTGTGATGAAATAATTAAGACTAATTTGTTTCTTTTCAAAAGTTGTAGGCAAACTTGCTACTAAGACAACAAATTGGTGACTAGTGGTACGATTGTTCCTTCAAGAAATTAAATAACGTTTTTTTGCACATTTCTTCCCCAACCTTCAAGATTATTAAATCTACCCCTTAACCAATTTTAGTAGCACTATAAATCCCCATTCTTTCAATTAATTAGCATTATTACTATTGTAAATACCTACGGCGGTGGCAGCTGCAATGGCGATATGGTGGGTGGGGGGAATGGAAGAGAGAAGAAAGAAAGAAAGATGAATTGGAAAAATTGCATTGTTGATCCTCACTTATTTTCTTCTTTCATTTTTGTTATTGTACCTACCATAAAATGTTTGCGTCTTAAATGGCCAAAATCAATGGAAGGACATGCTTTGCTAATTAATTGAAAGATTATGCCCTTTTTTGGATTTTAATTTTTTTACACTACATTTTTCTCTCTTATTTTCAACAACACATCATTTGATAAAATAATATTACACGTAATTCGAAAAAAAAAAATCCTTCATTTTTAATCACACATTCTCCATCAATCTATTATTTCACATAAAAATTGATATATGAAAAAATCATAACCTCTTCAAAAATAATAATAATAATAAAATAAAATAAAATCAGACATTTGAAATAAATTAGGGAAACAGTAGAACCTTTTATTTATACTCTTAGTCATCACAATTGATCTTTGATTAAGATCGATGGTTCATAATAACTAGAAACTAATCCGTAACCTATACAATTAGAGTTGCGTTTTTTAACATGATTTCTACCATTTATGTTGGGTCCGAATTTTAGGCTCACTCATGAAATTATCAAGAAATATCTACTAATCTACAATTTTGAATAAATGCGAGACCTCCGGAAACTTTTCCAAAATGCCAAGTTTAATTTGGAAAATACCAGGCCACACAATCCATTGTTATCTGTGGCGAGGATCAGTTTCACTGTTGCCTTCATCGAATTGAGTAGAAAAAATTTTTTAGCCAACAACCAATGAAATTTCTCCGCGTTAATTGACCCCACCATGTTGTATAATTGAACCCAACCAACAGTAGACGACTTTCATATACACAAGAAGTCAATCTCTCTTGCATTCATCTCTCTGATCTCTTGCTTCCTGTCTTACAAAAAAGATAACAATGGCTATCGTCGAATCTTTTGTTGGTGCAATTGTCGATGGTTTGGTTGAGAAGCTGGCCTCTGGTGAGCTGCTGGAATTTCTGCGTCGTGTAGGAATCGATGACCAGCTGAAAGGATGGCGTACAACAATGTTGATGATCCAGGCCGTGCTTACTGATGCTGAAAACAAGCAAACAGCAAACAGAGCTGTGAAACAGTGGCTGAACGATCTGGAAGATTTGGCTTATGATCTTGAAGACTTAGTGGATGAGTTGAATACTGAAGCTTCGCAGCGCAAATTAAGGGAAAGTAAAGGCAGCACCGGTGTCTTTAAAAGGATGAAATTATGTTACGATGATTTCATGTCTGATCGCGGGATTGCTTCCAAGCTAAAAGAGATTAGTGGCCGGTTGGAAGATCTGGAAAAACAGAAAAATATGCTCAATTTGGTGGAGAATGTGAGGGGGAGGTCTTATGAAAGATTGCCAACAACTTCGCTTGTGGTCGAATCGGAAGTTTATGGAAGAGAGGAGGACAAAGAGAAAATACTCGAAATCCTATTGGGTGTTGAATCAAACGGCAGTCCAATATCTGTGATTCCAATTGTGGGCATGGGAGGTATCGGCAAAACAACTCTTGTCCAACTTGTGTATAATGATGAAAGATTGAAGGATAAGTTTGATCTGAAGGCATGGGCTTGCGTTTCAGATGAATTTAATGCTGTAAGAGTAACAAAAAACATTCTTGAGGCAGTTTCTTCAGGTGAAAAGTGTGATTATGATAATTTTGATAAGCTTCAGGTCAAACTAAAGGAAAGCCTTTCAAACAAGAAATTTCTAGTAGTTTTAGATGACATTTGGAATGAAAATTATGGAGACTGGGACATCCTACGCCGTCCTTTTCTTGCTGGAAAACCTGGAAGCACAATCATCATTACAACTCGACAAGAAAGGGTGGCCAAAATCATGTCTCAATTTTCAGCATACCGCCTGAATTTGTTATCAGAGGGCGATGCTTTATCATTGTTAGCTCAACATGCATTTGGAGCTAAAACTTTTGACGGACATTCAGATTTAATAGAGATTGGTAAGTCTGTGGTAAGAAGATGTAAGTACTTGCCCCTGGCAGTAAAGGCCCTTGGGGGGCTTCTTCGCATGACAGTAGGTCCTAAAGAATGGGAAGAGGTGTTGAAAAGTGAGATCTGGATGGCTGAAGAAAAGAGTGAAATTCTTCCTGCTCTAAAACTGAGTTATCACTATCTTCCTCCGCAATTGAAAAGATGCTTTGCTTACTGTGCTCTCTTTCCCAACGACTATGAGTTTGACAAGCTCCATCTAGTGTACTTTTGGATGGCGGATGGTCTTGTGCAGGAATCAAAGAAGGATATGTCAATTGAAGAAGTAGGTAGTCAATATTTTGATGAACTGTTGGCTAGATCATTCTTCCAACAATCAAGTTACAATACTTCACGCTTCGTGATGCACGACCTCTTCAATGATCTAGCTATGTTTGTTGCTGGTGATAAATGTTCGAGGATGGATGGTGCGCTGAAGGAAAATCTTCCTAATAAGATTTCTGAAAAGGTCCGTCACTTGTCATTCAAGCGCAGTCGGTATGAAACTTACCCTAGATTTAATTTTCTAGACGAAGTTCAAAAATTGAGAACTTTTTTGCCACTTATCAATGATGATCATTTTGATATGGGTTTAAAAGATTTCCTATCCCATAGGATTTTGCTTCACCAATTACCAAAATTGTACTGCCTAAGAGTGCTATCGTTGAATGATTATGAAATATTTGAATTGCCAGATTCTATTGGTGATTTAAGACATTTAAGATACCTTGGCCTAGCTCGAACTTCATTGAAGTGGTTGCCTGAATCTGTGAGCACCCTTATCAACTTACAAGTGTTGATTCTACGAGGTTGTCGGAATCTTACCAAATTGCCCACAAGCATGGAAAATCTTATTAATCTTCGGCATCTGGACATTTCTGGTACTGATGAATTACATGAGATGCCTCGGGGAATCGCTCAACTAACAAGTTTGCGAACGTTAACTAAGATGACTGCAAGTAAAAATAATGGAATGAGGTTAAAGGAGTTGGGCAATCTATCATTTCTACAAGGTGAAATTTCTATTGAGGAATTGCAAAATGTTGTGAATGTTCAAGATGCAAAGGATGCGAGGCTGACGGATAAGCCAAGCCTTAACGAAATAAGGTTGGCATGGAGCAAAGACTTTGATGATTCCCGGAATAAGCTTTTTGAATTGGATGTGCTTAATGCATTAAAGCCCCATGAGAACTTATCAACGCTTGAAATTAAGTATTACGGGGGTGAGAATTTCTCTAATTGGATTGGAGATTCAGCATTCCTTAAGTTAGAAAAAATAAGCTTCGAATTTTGTAAAAATTGCACGACTTTGCCACCATTAGGGCAACTACCTTTGCTAAGAGACTTGACCATTCAAGGCATTAGTCAAGTAAAAGTGATTGGAGCTGAATTTTATGGAAATAGAGGCATTGGAGAATTACCTTTTCCATCACTCATTAATCTGACTTTTGAGGACATGTCTAACTGGGAGGAATGGCATGGAATAGAAGGTGTTATCAAACTTCCTCGGCTACACAAACTGAACATAAGAAGTTGTTCAAAATTGGTCAGGCTTCCAAAACTCTTACTGCCATCCCTTCGTGAATTAGAAGCTAAAGAGTGTAATGTGGTGGTGCTAAATCATATGGAGAATTTGGAATCTTTAACCCAAATATATTTGATGAGAATTTTCGGATTAACTTCAATCATCAAAGCATTTGTAGAGTTCCCTTTTACACTTGAAAGTCTTTCAGTTGATGAATGTGACGACCTTGTGACTCTGTGGCCAAGTGATAATACCGCACGAAACCTAGTCAACCTACGAAGAGTGCATGTTGTAAGTTGTCCTAAGCTAGTATCCCTTCAAGAGATTGATGTTCTTCCTCATCTTAGGGAACTTGAGATAAGAATGTGTGGAGCTTTGGAGTTGTTGCCTAATAAAATATCTTGTCTTGAGGAGTTGCATATTAGTGAATGTCCATCATTAAAGACGATGATGAAGCTACAGGATTGCAGCACCTCACTCATAAAGCTGCGTATTGTGAATAGTTGGGTGAATTTGAATTTGACAAATTTACTAGGCTCTGGCCACAATTACCAAAGTCTCACTCGTCTATATATATGGTCTTGTGATGGTCTAGAGTCGTTTCCCCATGGAGGCTTGCCCACACCAAATTTAAGATCACTTGTTATAGATGATTGTAAACATCTCAAGTCCTTACCCGATCGGATGGATCTACTTTCGTCCCTTTCATCCCTGAGCCTGTCTAATTGTGCTTCATTAATGGAACTCTTTCCCCAAGAGAATATTCCCCCAAATCTGTCTCGCCTTGATATCAAACATTGCCGGAAACTAAAGCCCCTGGGGGAGTGGGGCCTACACAAACTCACCTCTCTTGAATACTTCTGTTTTGGTGGATGTCCAGAGCTGGTTTCCTTCACTAACAATGCTGACGAAGAACACTGTGTGCTTCCTCCATCTCTAACTTGGTTGTCGTTGTCTGATCTGCCGAATCTGGAAACCCTATCGAAGGGCTTCCAAAGCCTCACCTCTCTTCAACAATTATCCATCTCCAATTGCCCAAAGCTTGAGGCGTTGCCTATGGAAGACCACCTTAAAAAGCTTTTGAGCCTTGGCATTTCAGGCTGCCCACTTCTTAAGAAACGGTGTTTGAAGAACAAAGGAGACTACTGGCCCATCATTGCTGACATTCCCGACGTCCAAATTGATTACCGTTCCATCTATGATCCATGTCCATGAATTCAATTACACGAGGTAAACAGATTTAATTTGATACCTATGAATCTCAACATCATTTCAAGCAGAACACTTTTCGACATTTCGTCAATTATTTTTCAAATCAGAATGTGAATTTTCTGCAGCAAATAGTGAATCTACACTTTCTGTAACAGCTATTCAAGTGTTTATGCTACTCTGTATCTTATATGTACGCTTCTACTCTTTAGTATAAATCAATGTGAGAGCCGATATACCAACAATCAAGTAATTGATTGGCTATGGCACTAAAATCAGCCTCTCCTCTCACCTTGTATTTGTTCTATTAAGTGTAAAATTCTATCAAATAGACAAATCGGAGTGATAGTTGTTTGTTCAATTAATTACCTTCAACTTGGATAGAATATTTGGTTAAGTTATTAATATTTTGCTTCGATCTGCTTTAGCAAACTGGAAATGGATTGATTCAACTTACTATATGTTTATGCATTTTTGAATTGTCATGTTTACTAAATGCTTTAACAAACTGGAAATTGGTGTGCGTTTTTCAAACCTTTTTTGTAGAGTGGAAGCTCCTACATTATTTGAATTTTGAATGAAACAAATAAAAAATTCGTTGTTTTGGTGTAGACATTTTCTGATTACTTGTAAGAACACAAGATGGAATGAAGGTGCCTCTTCTATTAGATCTTCAAGTAAGTTTCTTTTTTGATTTACTTTTTGCAATTGCACTTTAAGCGTTTGTTTAAAAGCCACAGCGAAATTATATGGTAGGATATGTGGCTGAAGCTACATTCAGTTGCCTTTTTTTAACTATATTAAGTTTGTTGAGCCAAATGTTATTTTCTTAACAGCATCAATGCACTTAATTTATTTTACACTTGAAATAACAAATATATGTTCCCTCTTCTTTTTTACTGGAAGCTAAATCACAATAGAGTTGTCTTCTGTATGAAAATTTTCTTCTTCTGAATTGCACATGCGCACTAGATTTTTGTTGCGGTTTTGGTAGCTTTAATGCTCGACTGCTATCACTTAAGTTGACGTCTCTCTGTATGGCATCATATGAGCCAATAGGTAGACAGGTTCATTTGGCCCTTGAGACAAATATCCCGACAATCATTGACAACTTCATCTCAAGACAGCTCCCATTTCCATCCTTGTCATAGGACATGGCTCATTGCACTCAGTGTAGCATTGCCTGGGATGACAAAGGTATGATCTTCATTATGGTTTAGGATTTTGTTTTTCCCCCTTAAATTGGCATTTGTTTGAGTGCAGTGTTTTTTATTGATTTTTTACCGAGAAAATTACTTCAACAGTTAGCCTTGAATGTATTGGTTAACCTTTTTTTTTTTTTGGTGTGTGCATTCGCCTTTTTATTTCTTTTTTGTTTATCACATTTTTTTTGATGCTATAGTTATTTGTCATTGATTTTTCTTGCAATGGTAATATTAGGCTCGCTGTGAGGAAGGCAAAGAAGGAAAAGAAAATGAAGGATCCACACAAGCCAAAGAGGCCTCCAAGTGCTTTTCTGTTTTCATGTATGTCCCATTTGCATTTTTTTTGTCTCTTATCTTTTCTTTTTATTTTTTCTTATTGATTATCTTTTTATGTCGTCTGGAAAAAGGTTAATTAGACAATTAATTTATTCAATGTTGTTTGTGTTTTCATTTTTCAAGGAAGGCTTGGAGTGTTCATGACAATTTTCACTTTTTTAAAGGAAGGCTTGGAGTGTTAAATAATCACACTTTTTTTTTAATGCTAATTTTCACTTGGAGTGTTCATGACAATTTTCTTTATGATTTCTGGTTTTCCTTTTGGGAATAAATAATAATATAGGTTGGAAAAGCTGGTGGAGATAAGTGGAAGTCAATGAGTGATGAGGTAATTATATACAGCCTAAGATATTGTTTATATTTTATTCTTCTTCTCAAGAAATTTCCTAATGTTATGAAAATAAAGAAAAGGCTCCCTTTGTGCAAAATACAGATAAATGAAAGGAGGAATATGAGCAAAAATGGAATACTACAAGAAGAATTTGGTAATCCATCTATGAGAAGCATGGATTTATGCACTGTTTAGTTTAGACTGCAATACTAAAAAATTTGTGCCGAACTATTTTTATAGGTTGGAGGTTCTGATGATGAGACCGACAAGTCAAAGTTTGAGGTTATTGGTGATGAGGACTATGAGACCAGTGGAGATGTTGGTTGGGATTAAGCTATACAACTTTTTGTACTTGAAACTTGGCAACTATGTTGACTTATTATTTTATTTTAATTAATGTAGGAGCAAGACAACGAGTAAGCACTATCACTGAAAACTAGATTTTAGATTCAAGGTGAGAACCAACAAACAATCTTCATTAATTTGTGTTTCTGGCTTCAAATTTTTTAAAATTTTGAATTTAGAGTGAATTGATCGAATTGGTAAAATTAGGATTTCAAGAAGAATTATTGTGTAAAAACTGGGCTACATGTGCATTTTATCAAAATTAATCGAAAGTAATTATCAATAATACGATTTTTTCTCCTCTTTTGGTTGTTTTGGAAGCTGTTAAGGTGTTTGTTCTTCTTTTCAGTGGGGGAACAAGCTTCTCTTCCCTTCCATTAACTCGGGCAAAAAGAGAGAGGGGAAACATGTCTTAGTTTTCCTTTTTGAGGAAGGGATGGAAGGAGAGGAGGTTGAGCATTTGCAGACTCATGAGCAAAAAATGGCAGACTACAACAACAATTTGGTATTTCCATCTATTAAATACTCTATTAAAACACACTACGTTCATCGCACATCTATTAAATACTCTATTAAATATTTAATGTGTTAAGCAAGCAACTTATATATTGTTAAATTGTTAAAGCTCCTTCCTTTTTTGAAATCATTTAAGTTGAAAATGTTAGAGATAAAAACATTAATTTATTCGTATCTTCAAAGCAACTCTTAGTTGCAAGTAGATTTTTCTATAGACATGCAATGTATAATTTTGATGGGGATGATGTTTTTATTTTGCAGATTTTCATCTGATCATCCATTCTCAATACAAGTCAGGGGTTCAGAGTTCGATTAAAGACTTGTAGCTCAATCATCTATCAAGTCAAGAAAGTTGTTAATTAAATCAGTCGCTATAAGCATGTAGGCCAATCATCTACATGGCCTGCTTTGTATATATTTTGTTGCAAGCTCCATGGCGTGTTGTTAAAGAGCTAAGAGGACGAGGCCAAATCAAACCATCATTTAGCTACACATTTTTTAAGAGCGATCCAGGAAACTATATTTGTTAAGCAAAGCCAACACACTGCTGAAGAAAACAAAAAGATTATGATGATTGAGGATGATCATGTTCACATTTGAATAAAGGTCATTTGTAGTATTATGTGACTGCCAACCATTTCAAACGCTCCAGGGAACATTGTATATGTAAAATTCTACATTACATAATCGAAGGAATTTCCATTCTTTTTTCTTAATGGATAATCAAGTAGGTTGTCATTGTCATTTGCTATAATAATAGCCTAATAGGCTCTTATTGTGATGTGCAGTTTCACATGTCCACGTGTGTGCACATATTTACGTATATGTCTATGTAAGATATATGTTAAAAAAGAATAATATTATTTGTATGCAGTGTTTATCTATCAGATTTATGGAAGTAAAGTAACTGCCACATTTTCCTATAAATTTGGAGTAATGATATTTGAAGGTATTGCTCTACAAACAAACAATCTATGCTTACCTATTAGCAGTCCGTAGAATTAACGTAACTGCCACAATTTCCTATCAATTTAGAGCAATGATATTTGTAGGGATTGCACTCGAAACAACAATCTATTTGGCAATGCAATATCTGACATATTCTCTTATAAAATTGAGTCGTTTTAATTTATTGAAAAATGTGATAGTGACCATTGCTATGTCAAATGTCGATCATCAGTACTGCTGGCATAAATTTAGCATGCATTTTAATTTATTAAAGAATGTTGCAATAACCACTGTCACATGGACAGTTGATGGATAAGTATTGATTACAAAGAGCATTATGCCTTAAAATGGAAATTTACTCGGCAATATGAAGCCAAGTGGACAAACAGGAGACCTTGCTAAAAAAAAAACCCATTCTAACAATATGATTCCCTATGATAGACCACGTGAAAAATCAAATTTGAGGAACATTCTAGGAATATCCACGAGCAAATAGAACATGGTCACAATCAAAGTCTCAAGCATTTTTTTCCCAACTATCGAAGAAAGACCATGTTAAAAATGACACTCCAAAAACCCATTGAGTCACCATCATCCACCCAAAGATGAGAAATCCAAACACTAGGGCCAAATCTTCATCGCCAGAAGTAGAACATTTCTTGTTAACGCAGTGAAGAATGTGGAATGCTTCTCGGCTAATATGATTCCAAGCACTCCTGGGATCTTATCCCACATACCGACACCTAATTCACCTTATCAAATCCATAAACATTGGGCACAAAAACAGTGACCGGAGGGAACCCCCCCCCCCAATTTCATTCTAACAAATAAATCAATTTAAATCAAGAAAACAATGTGTAGTCTTGCTTGTTCTTTTCTTGTTCCACCTCTAAACGAAGCATGGTCAATATCATAAATATACATTTTATAATAGAACCAATTATAAAGATCAATTACAGAAAAATAAAATAAAATTTGTAGCTTGTTTTAACCAAAAACAAGCCCTCAAAAAATACCACCAGGAGAACTGTCCCTAGCTAAAACCAAGTAATGTGCAACTTTTAAGAACAAAACTGACTTGCAACGGAAGAACTCCAAAATGGAGGACAAGGTACACAGAAACAACAAACAAGAAAATCCCAATTCGGAGATTACTCTGTTATTGACGAAGAATTGAGAAAATAATCACCTTCCATTCACTCCTCATGAGCTCTCTCGGTATCCCGTACATCCATAGGTTCAAGGAAAACCTCCTTAGTATTCGTCTGGCTGAGGACAAAAGATTGTTCCCATCACAGTTTTGACCACTTCCCTGAGAACCCGTTGTTCCGGACTGTTAAAAACTACTCACTCCTTCCACTTCATTAGAAGTGGCTGGCATGGCCACCACATTGGAAGAGCTATGCCACCAACTGCCAAATAAATTTTTTAAATAGTTTCTGAACTGTTTCAGCTTCTGAAATGTGCACGAATTGGAAACTTTATTGTTCAAAAATTCCTGCGTCAAAATTTTTTTAAATAGTTGCAATGTAGAAATCGATGCCCAGCTGAAGGGATGACATTCAATCTTTGAAAGTCCCAAACACTTCTACTTCAAGAAGAATACCCAAACACATTTTATCAATTTTTATCGTAAATTACTAAAATTTTGATTTTAATCCCCACAAAACAAGAGCTAAATTTGTGTGACATGGTAGTTCGCGTTCCTTACCCTAAAGGTGATATAGAAAACAGTTATATATTTCAATGTCAACAACTTTCATAATTATCAATATCAATGTATAGTACGACAATAATTCTTGATATAGGATGGCGATGGCTAGTGCAGCCCTTGCTGAAGTTTATGTGATGAAAAAACTCCATAAGGAGAAGACTGAGGGATTGGAAAACAAAGGATCAAATGAGAAAGTTTTAGCTTATAATCAAAGCAAAAGTAATTCTGGTAGGAGTAATTTCATTTGTACAGAAACATTTCAACAGAAATGCACCAGAACACTCATAATAGGATGGGCCCCCACCGTGTATTTTAAAAAAAATCGCAAGCCCCACATGGTGCGAGTGTTCTATGGAATATCTGGTGCATTTGCTTCTATACATGAAGCAGCCTTCTTCTGGTAGTGGTTGCTTCTCCTTTATTTTATGAAAATTTCACATAATAGACACAAAGGTGGGCCAGTGCTAAATTTTTTTTAAAATACATGTGGGTCCCGCCCTTTGTGTTGTGTCTATTATGTGAAATTTCTGTGAGGATGGTGCCCCATCTTCTTTAATGGCGCAGTTGAGCAGTATCATTATTAGATTGATTTTGCCTATTAGCTAAATTCTGTGTTTAGCTTTATAGGTACATCCATGTGAACTTAAATTGATTGATTCATTTTTGTAATGAAAGAATAGTGAATGAATATATTTTTTAGTTTAGTACTTATAAGACGGTGGCTTTATGAGAAAAAAAATATTTTAGCTCGATAAGTACCACTATGCAACTTACAATTTGCTTTTCCGTTGGAGAGAATATCGTAAATCTTTCCTTAGAATCTCATCATGATAGTTGACATTCAATTGAATTTAGTTAAATGAATCAAGATCAAATTATTATTTTTACAAAGTGAATCTGCAAAAATTTCCTTACAATGCAGTCAAGAATAATAAATGAAAATCATCACCAATTTTGATAATATTCCTGAACTCAAGACATATTCACTTAAAATAATACCCAGAAAACATTCCAAAAGGTCATTATTACTGACTCCATCCCTCTTATTAATCGAGTGATTCAATAGCCCAACTGTTAACCAATTTTAAATAAAACAGTCCCGGAACAAAT
>JAGHKM010000034.1:0-77576 GCA_019097785.1 Fraxinus excelsior
TTTCCTCCTCTCAATTCGAGAAACCCAATTTCATCTAACCCCCTCTTACTCTCTTTACTTGAAACGCACCAAACTGTCTGTCACTCTCTCAAACCTGAAGCAGGACCTGCTCCAGCTCCGCCCTTGCCGACTGCCTCCAAAGTCCGTTCGTCGCCGAACGGCTGAAGTCCGAAGCCCGTCCGCAGCTCCGCTGAACAGCCGCGACACCAACCAACTGACCAAGGTAAGGTCTTCTTTCTAAATCTAAAATCTAGATGAATCGATGATGTAGTAAATAATAATGAAATGCTTAATAAATAATAATGAAATGCTCACATTAATGTTTAATAAATAATAATGAATGTTTAATATCTAAAATCTGAATGTTTAATAATCTAGAACTCACTTTCAATAATAATGAAATGCTTAATAAATAATAATGAAATGCTTTGCTCACATTAATGTTTAATAAATAATAATGAATGTTTAATATCTAAAATCTGAATCAATGTTTAATAAATAATAATGAAATGCTTACATTAATGTTTACCTGTAACAGGGAGGACCAGAGGAGTGAGGACCAGTTTTGATACCCGGATTTTGTCTCCTCAAAGCTCTTCAACGGTCAGCCTGTAATTCCAATTTTTCTCCAGGTATTTCACCTTTCTGCGTACAAAATTGAAGTGTTAAAATGCTTCTAATTTTTGAAAGTGAGTTCTTGCTTAATTGCTTTGGCTTGGATTTCTTATTTAGCTAACCAATAGATTACTCATTACTGATAATTTGACATTTTTCGTGAAAACATTTAGTGTTTCTAACTTTTTATTTGGCATTGGTGGTTTGCTTGGACGTGTGTGTGAAAGAAGTTGGGGTAGAACTAGAAAGAGAGAGTGAAGATGCGTATTTATGAATTATGATGGCATTGTTTTGAAGTTTTTTTTGATATTTATGCTCTTAGGTTTAATATGGAGGAAGATCGACCTTCTTCCAAGAAAGGAAGAACTTTGTTATCTTTCTTTTCAAAGAGTAACAAACATGTGAAGACGAAAATTCGTAACAAAATGGATGATGGTTTTCTGGCCGATTGTTTAACACTAAACATTGAACGAGAATTTAGTATGAATTTAGATCTAGATTCTATTATAGATGAATTTTATGCTATAAAACATCGTCGGGTACAACTGTAATAGGTAACATTGTATTACAATTTTTCTTGTTATATATAAATTTTATTCGTACATTACGTTTTAAAAATTTTAGCCTCCCGTATGATGAATACCTGGCTCTACCCCTGTCCATTCACCACTTAAGTCGACGCTGTTTGTTGAACCTAACGTATCTTTCCACGTGGGGATCGTATTAAACATCCACCCATATCCACATAAGCAAAGCTGTTTGCAAAACACGATTTAGGCTGTGATTTTCAATGTCATATCGAGGAATAATAGGGTCTTCTTTCATTAATAAGACATTGAAAATCTCATTTTGCGAACATTCCATAGTAAATTTGGGTAATCACTTAGATACAATTTTAAGCTCATATATTAAGTAGTAACACTTTGTATACTTCAATGACCATTGAGATATTATTTTAACTTCAAATATGAAGTAGTAACACTTGATATTGTTCAATGAACATTCATTTTACACTAGGTATTTGAGCTGTCTATTTCAGGAAACAGGTGTTGAAAAATGAAATGTAGAATTCGTTCAAGACAGTTATTGGTTGTACGAGTTTTTGAGTTTGTAATTTTACTTTACTACTGTCTTGACTTTAGATTGTAATTTTGTCACAAAATATCAAATGGGGAGCTTGTTAGGTATTTAATGTAATTGGCAAATTTGTGAACAAAAAATGACTAAAGTTGATATGTTGTAAAAAATGAAGGAGTAATGTGCAAATAGTGAAAGTTGTGTTATTTTAGGTCTAAGGTTCGAAAATGGAAAAGAAGGAAAACAACGCGAAATTTCGCTAGACTGTCGTCAAGGTTTGGCTCGAGCATCAGAAACAGAAACTTTATCGCCCGATTGTCGCCTCGCCTTCGTTTGAACGAAAATTTGTCGCTCGACTGTCGCTCAACCCTCGCTCGAGCGACAATGTCATTCAGGAATTTTTTAATTCATTTTTAAATTTTTTTCATCCAACC
This sequence comes from Fraxinus excelsior, assembly GCA_019097785.1. Taxonomy (NCBI): domain Eukaryota; kingdom Viridiplantae; phylum Streptophyta; class Magnoliopsida; order Lamiales; family Oleaceae; genus Fraxinus; species Fraxinus excelsior. The sequence continues at coordinate 2,127 of JAGHKM010000034.1, forward strand.
CATCCATTTCCTAACCTACATATAAATATCCAAATGCCACATAACGATTTTACAAGGTTGAACATTGAGAGAAACACATTCCTTTGAGATCATCTTCATATATTTTGCTTTCAACCTTCGTCCTGTTATTGGCTATTGGCGGTGAAAACATCAAATTCACAATCCAAATACCAAACTGCTACTTAATTCATATTAGTTAGAGACTCTGAAGATTAAGGGAAAGTAACTGGATTTTCAATTGTTGAAGAACGCGGTGTTCTTCGTGAATCCATATGAGATAGACGATTTCACAAAGTTGGGAGTTACTGCATGAAATCGCAATCCAGGAAAGCTTTTGAATCTACAGTTGGGAGTTGGTGTAGGAGCACAAAATCTAGAAGAGCTGTTAGAATTGCAGTCATTAGGTCAGATAGTACGTGTCGTCGTTTAGTCGGTAGACTGTAAGTTATAAATCATTTATAGTAGATTATATCCAAGGGTTTCTCCGTAATCAATTTTGTATTATTTATTACTTTCATAATTGCGGTAATTCAACATAGAAAAATTTGAATTGCATGATTAACCATCTAAAAAATAATTAATAGTGACTTGTTGCTATTTAATTGTTAAGTAATTTTAATTCCGCATAATCACCTATTCACCTCCCTCCCCCCTCTAGGTGTAGTTTGAGTTCAACTTCATATTTTCAGTATATACATGGGTTAATTAACAGATGACATTTAGAACGGAAAGCAAGATTTTCTCTTCGCATCATTTTTCCTTTTTCTGGGTTTCTGCTTTGCATTTCGTTTTGTTACATGGTGAGCTTCTCGTCGTTCTTTTTCAGGTCCTCGATCTCATCCTCTAAATTTTTCATCAGCCCTTTAACCTCCAAAAGTTTCGCTTCAAGATCTCTAATATCTACTTCTGCTTTAGCCCTTTCATGTTTTTGGATTCAATAATCACTTGGGATTCACGTGAAAGGCTTACAAGCTTATATAGCCGTGCACGTAGAAATCAAAACTCCAAGCCTAAACCCTCTATAGAGTTTTTTCACAACTTCCAAAATGATGAAGAGATGTACTAATCTTGGCAACTCTTGCAGCATCTGCAATGTTAATAGTTTCGGAAATCACTCCATCAACTAATTTACTATTAAGGCCTTGGACAAGATGCTTGTGAAGGAATCTTTTTTTTGGCTGGAGCACGGCTCCTAATATTTTGTTTGTTAGATTCTGTGGTATCCAAGTCTAGAATTAAACCGTTAACATGAATATTGAAATCTTTGAGATTTTTCACGTCTTTAAAGTCAACAGAATATTCTTATAATCTGATGCCATCCATAATTCTGGAGCCAAATTCATCGCTTTCTTTCTCAGATCGATCTGCTTCAGGCTCACTATCAGAAATAAATATCGTTGGTTTTCTCTTGATGAATGTCTACGGCAGATAGCTGCTGTTTCACACTTTCACTAATCGGTGCTCTTTCAGTCTTTCTTCCATTTGCACAAATACCATTTTCAGTGAAACATTTCACGTATTATCTCTTGGAAAATGTTCTGGGAAAGTAGTAAGGAGAGGTAGACGAACATGTTGGTAAATGGTTTTATAGTGGTGAAATGGGTCAACTTTGAGCCCAAATTTCAGTGGGACCCGTGCCTTATTTTTAACGGGACCTAGCATATTCACGTTCTACTCCGCAAGAGGATTAACGTGATATATTTATTTATCGAAAACCATTTAGTATTGAATGAAATATTTAATGTCTAAGTAACCCACTTGGAACTATTAAATAGTGAAGAATTTGATTTATTGGAAAATTTTCATACACTTGTCCCACATAGGAAAGTTATGAAACTTTGGTGTGGTTTATATAGTGTAAGTTTGGGAATTGGGTTTGGGCCCCAAGGGGTACCAATAGTCTTTAGAAGGGGGAGACCTATATCCTATGGGATTCGGTCCAAACCCCACACGCGTGCACCGCTGTCGGCCTGTACGGCACGAGCCCGGTCCAGTCCGGTTCGTGTGCAGGTGCCTCATTGTACTATATTATCTTTTTGGACAAAATTTATTTAATTTTGGATCAAATTGTAATTAATCAAATTCTTGGGTACTTAATAAAATTAATTTTTATTAATGGGCTTATTTTCATAAATATTATTTTGGATGGACTGTTAACTAAATAATTAACAGCCAACTTTAACCGAACCATGGTGCCTGTTCGGATTTTTGGGACTTGTCTGAACAGTGGTGACTGTTCTGAAGAGGCTTGAAGAATGTTCGAATGACCACGAATAATTCTATAAATTGCCAGCCCCACTGCCAAAATAATTACACCATTTTCATTGCAAATATTCTCTGCATTGAATCTCATTATCCCTCTCTCTCGTTCTGATATTCGTTTCGAAGAAAATACACTTCGTTGAGTTCGCTGGAACTCCTGCAGATTGTTGTGCTGCTTCGTAGGAGACGAAATTCGTTCTATCCTGGGAAACGATTGCTGGACGCCTTTAGCACCTTTTGAAGGCAGCAAATTCGTTTTAAGGAAATATCGTGAAGTCGGTGGGCTCGAATTAATTTTTAGATTCTGTTGATCATACTGTTACTCTGTGCAGATTTCATTAAGGTAATTCTGTCAGATTGTCTTGAAGGAGATACTCCAGAAACAACAATCTTAAAACGAATTTTATTTACTTTTTGAATTTATTCTGTTTCTACTCCTTCTCGTTTATCTTCTGATTGTGTTTCAGAAATGACGACTCTTGGTACTACTACACTTCCTAATAGTAGTATAGAAAAATCAGAGAAATTTAATGGGTCAGATTTTAAGCGTTGGCAACAGAAAATACTTTTTTATCTGACAACATTAAGTTTGACAAAATTTCTCAAAGAAGATGTGCCTTCATACACCGAGGAGGATTCTGATGTTGAGAAATTGGCTGTGGTTGATGCATGGAAACATTCTGATTTTCTGTGTAGAAACTATGTACTCAATGGACTGGACAACACATTATATAATGTGTATTGCAATGTGAAGTCTGCAAAAGAACTGTGGGAATCTTTGGACACCAAGTACAAAACTGAAGATGCCGGCACGAAGAAATTCATTGTTGGTCGGTTTTTGGATTACAAAATGGTTGATAACAAGACTGTCATATCCCAAGTTCAAGAACTTCAAATTATACTCAGTGACATCCATGCTGAAGGAATGAAACTTAGTGAATCATTTCAAGTTGCTGCACTGATTGAGAAGTTATCGCCTTCCTGGAAGGACTTCAAGAATTACCTTAAACATAAGCGGAAGGAAATGAAACTTGAAGATATCATTGTCCGGTTGAGAATAGAAGAAGACAATCGCAAATCTGAAAAGAGGAATGACGCATCTAATTCGTTGGAATCAAATGCCAACATTGTGGAAGGAGGCTTAAAGACTAACAAGAAGAGGAAGCACAATGGCGAAGGGCAAACTGGTTCTTCAAAAACTGCTAAAAAGTTCAAAGGCAACTGTTACAATTGCGGCAAGGCAGGACATCGGTCCAAGGATTGTCGAAAGCCTAAGAATGCCAAGGGAAAAACTCATCAAGCCAACGTAACAGAACATGACAACCTTTCTGATAAGGTACAAGACATGAATCTTTCAGCGATCGTTTCTGAATGCAACTTAGTTGGTAACACTAAGGAATGGTGGGTGGATACTGGAGCCACTCGACACATATGCTCAAACCGCGGGATGTTCTCTACCTACAAAGCGATGGATAATGAGGAACAACTCTACATGGGAAACTCTTCATCTTCCAAGGTTGAAGGACATGGAAAGATAGTGCTAAAAATGACAAGTGGAAAGGAGCTCACTTTGAACGAAGTTCTTCATGTGCCCGATATTCGAAAGAATTTAGTATCTGGTTCCTTGTTAAGCAAAAACGGGTTTAAGTTAGTATTTGTCTCGGACAAATTTGTACTTACAAAGAATGAAATGTTTGTAGGAAAGGGCTACCTAAATGAGGGGCTCTTTAAGTTGAATGTAATGACTATTGTACCTCCTATGAATAAAATTACATCTTCTTCTTACTTGATTGAGTCATTTAATATTTGGCATGAACGATTAGGACATGTAAATTATAATACTTTGCGTAGACTAATCAAATTGGATTTATTACCAAAGTGCGATTTAGATCCTAATCACAAATGTGATATATGTATAGAAGCAAAAATGGCTCGTTTACCATTTCGTTCTATTGAAAGAAGTATTAAACCACTAGACTTAATTCACACCGATATTTGTGATTTAAAGTTTGTGCAAACTAGAGGCTGTAATAAGTACTTTATCAATTTCATCGATGATTGTACTCGATATTTCTATGTGTATTTACTCAAAAGCAAAGATGAAGTAATTGAAGTGTTTAAATACTATAAATTAGAGGTTGAAACTCAACTTAGCAAAAAGATTAAGGCAATAAGAAGTGATAGAGGTGGTGAATATGATTCTCCATTTGAACAATTATGTTCGGAACATGAAATTATACATCAAACTACTGCGCCTTATTTTCCTCAATCTAATGGCATTGCTGAACGCAAGAATCGAACATTAAAGGAGATGATGAATGCAATGTTGATAAGTTCTAGATTACCGAAGAACTTGTAGGGGGAAGCTTTGCTTTTTGCCAATTATATTCTCAACAAATTGTCACATCGAAAAATGCACAAGATACCTTATGAATTATGGAAATGTCACAAACCTAACTATAAATATTTAAGGGTATGGGGATGTTTGGCTAAGGTAGCAGTTCCTAAACCTAAAAAGGTTAAGATATGACCTAAAACAATTGATTGTGTATTCATTGGTTATGCCTATCATAGTAGTGCATACAGATTTATGGTACATAAGTCTGAAATACCCGACGTGCATGTTAATACGATTATTGAATCAAGGGATGCTACATTTTTCGAAAATGTTTTTCCTTATAACTTGCAAAGTGAATCAAATTCACTAAAAAGACCTAATAATGAGGTTATAGATCAAGAATCTATAAATGAAGAAGAACCTAGACGAAGTAAGAGGGCTAGGACGACAACCTCATTTGGGCTTGATTTTCTAACATATTTGTTAGAAAATGAACCTCAAACTTTTAAAGAGGCTATGTCATCAACTGAAGCTTCATTTTGGAAAGAAGCGGTTAACAGTGAAATAGAATCCATACTACAAAATCATACATGGGAATTAGTAGACCTTCCTCCTGGTAATAAGCCATTGGGGTGTAAATGGATTTTCAAAAGGAAAATGAAAGTAGATGGATCTATTGACAAGTATAAAGCTAGACTTGTCGCTAAAGGCTATAAGCAAAAAGAAGGTCTTGATTATTTCGATACGTATTCACCAGTAACAAAAATTACTTCAATACGTATGCTTATTGCGATAGCAGCATTGAATAATATACATCAAATGGATGTTAAAACGGCCTTTCTAAATGGTGATTTAGATGAAGAAATTTATATGGAGCAACCTGAAGGTTTTGTGGCCCCAGGACAAGAAAAGAAAGTGTGTCGACTTGTTAAATCACTTTATGGATTAAAACAGACTCCTAAAAAATGGCATGAAAAATTTGACACAGTAATGATGTCAAATGGTTTCAAAATTAACGAGTGTGACAAATGTGTGTATGTCAAGAGCACTCAAAATGGATATGTTTATACGTAGATGACATGCTGATTATGGGTAACAATGATACCATAATTCAAACTACTAAAAGGATGTTGACAAGTAAGTTTGAAATGAAGGATTTGGGAATAGCCGATGTTATATTAGGAATTAAGATTTCTAGAACATCTGATGGTATCATTTTATCTCAATCACACTACATTGAGAAGATCATTGATAAATTCAAGAAATATAACATTATTCCTATGAAAACACCTATGGATGCAAGTATGCATCTTGTTTCCAATACTGGTGATAGTAAGTCTCAATTGGAATACTCTCGTATTATTGGCAGTTTAATGTATGTCATGAACTGCACTCGACCTGATATTGCTTATTCTATTAGTAGGCTAAGTCGATATACGAGTAATCCAAGCACTGAGCATTGGAAGGCAATTGTTAGAGTTTTAGGGTATTTAAAACATACCAAAAACTTTGGATTGCATTATTCGAAATATCCAGCAGTACTTGAAGGATACTGTGATGCAAATTGGATATCAGATACTAAAGACTCCAAGTCGACAAGTGGATATGTATTTACACTTGGAGGTGCTGCAGTGTCATGGAAATCTTCAAAACATACATGTATAGCTAGATCAACGATGGAATCAGAATTCATTGCGTTAGACAAAGCTGGGGAAGAAGCCGAATGGTTACGAAATTTTCTAGAAGATATTCCGTGTTGGACAAAACATGTGCCTGCTATATGTATCCATTGTGATAGTCAATCAGCAATTGGAAGGGCACAGAATGCTATGTATAACGGTAAATCTCGACATATACGTCGTAGACACAATACCGTTAGACAGTTGCTCTCTACTGGTATTATCTCTATAGATTATGTGAAATCAAAAGAGAATATTGCGGATCCGCTAACTTAAAGGCTTAACAAGAGAGCAAGTTGAAAGTTCATCAATAGGGATGGGATTAAAACTGATAAAATAATCAAAAGTTTTCATGGTGGCAACCACCTAGTTGATTGGAGATCCCAAGATCTAGGTTCAATGAGATAATCGAACTGTGGAAAACTTAGTACGCACTCGGAAAATTTTTCCTACCCATTCCTATAATGAGACATTGCATAACTGCCGCGAAATAAGATATGTTACGCTTTTAATGATTTCTATATTTTGATTCGTTCAAGTGGATTATAGCATAATACTCTTGATGGAAATCGCATATGTGTGTGAGAATGGGCCGCTTCTAAGAGAGTTATGTGAAAATTAATTCTCTAAAAATTACTCATGAACCGGAGGTGTCCAAGGCCAAAATGGACACAAACGTGAGAACCAATTGTGTTCGAAGGAAACTGTGTGACTTCTATTGTCTAGGTGTACACGAACGGCTGACTGTTCAAAGCATCTTGCTACTGATTGGCTAAGTATATCCGATAGATTTTACTAGGGAAAGTTCAAAGTCTTTGAACAGTCAGCCGTTCGTGTATATCCGATGTTGTTATTTGGAAAATAAAGCATTATTGGTTGTGACTTGCTAGTGAAAATTTTGAGGATGATTGGGCAGTAAATTACAAGTTAGTAGTGTTTGTGACTAATTGTGATCATTTGTGACATGTTTATTTTAACTTGAATGGCACATGTATCTGTGACATGTTGCGACTTGATTTTAATTGATAAATCTATTCACACACATACAATACATATTTGTCTACTAAGAATCATATAGTACTTCAATGAATATAACAAAAACAATGCAATAATTCCTTCATAAACTCTAAATACAAATATTCATCCATTATACCATTGAGTTGAAAAATCCACCAACAATTAATATCAAATTCAATTACACACGTCACAATAACAACTACTCCATTAAAAAACCATCATCAATTAGTATATTCTCCAACATATATCAACCTAATCAACCACAAAATCAATTCAATCGACATTTTGCTCATTCATCTAACTTTGTTTTGCCTCTTCCACCATGCTTTAGCTGCCAATTGTTGAAGAGCAACGCTGCAAATCCCATCCTCATAAAATAATATTGGCATCTTAGCAAGATCACTGTGTAACAAAAATTGTACATACTTGATAAAAAAAAAGGCCACAATCATGCCTACAATATTTAAAGAAGACAGCTATAAGTAAATACAAAATAAGGATGAAAATTGTTATTATTGTAAAATAAAGAGAGACAATCCTACCTATTTTGTTGTTGAAGTAAACCAGTTACAACGTTAACATTCAGCTCCATTGACTATTCAGATTTGCCCTGGTTTTCACCCACAAACCAACCATTTTCAGCGTGTAAGTATCCAAAATCATAATGTAGGACAAATTACTATGACTTCAACACATACATAAACACCTTGACTCCGAACAACACATACATGACATTTTATAAAGGTCAGAACACATCATAAACACCTTGCTCCAAACAACACATCATTTTATACAGGTTACATATTATCCAAAATTAGGCCACAAACACGTCATACATTTCACAACAATTTATTAGATCACAGACAGCCCAACACATTTTACAAAATGTTTTCAGGTCATGGAAAGAAACTCTAGTCACAAATAACTCAAAATATATGTTATAGAGGTCAAATTTCAAGTCACAAGATGCCATAATCAGTCTATCCATACACTACAACACTTACTGAAAAACAAATGCACAACAAAGCTGAAAGCGTAAAAATTGATTTCACATTTTTCATAGATTTTCCAACAAGTCGACATCTTCACCCTCTTTCGATATGAAGATTATTGAACCTCCTTCTTCCTTCTTTATTTTCTTTATCTCCTTCCTTTTATCCTCCATACTACGAGTTAAAACCTTTGAACATGCCCCCCGGGGCACATCCCAACTGGCAAAGAAATGGGCTCTTACTTGTTGACAGTTTAGAGATCGCGAGTTCGATTCTTGGAAGGCAGGGACTCCAGGATTAGTCGCCGAAGGACACTTGGGTATAAAAAAAACCATTGAATACTTGTAATTTCTGAAAATAAGCACAAATACAAAAATATTCACAGTGAAGCTTTTGTGATGATGGCGGGGATTTTTGCTTGATACGAGGTCTGTGCGAAATTGAGATTCCTAAATATTGAAGATAATGAATGACAAAATTGCCAAGCAGTGGATTAATAGAGTTTGAAAAGAAGATCGTGTGTTCATGTATGGTAGAGAGAGGGGTAAAACTAATTTGGTTAGTTTTAATAAAAATCAATTTAGATTTTAATTGGAATGGTTGCTAATTGTTAGTTTTAATTATTTTTTTATTAATTATAATTAATAATCTTATTTACTACCGGAATTTTAAACTTTAACCCCTTGTTTATGAAGGTTCTAAGTAATTTTCCCATAAATAAAAGTATTTCTAGTTGATGGGCTTGAATGTTGAAGCCTAAGGCGATGGGCTTACCGTGGTTTGGGCCTAGACTTTTCAGTTTTGGCCCAATAATTTGTCCAAAAAAGCCCAAGAAGGAACCATTTTCATGCTACCCGCTACAAGAAAAATAGTAAGAATAAAGTCAACCGTACCATCTTAGGATTTTATCAACAATTTAGTGTCTAATATAAAAAAGGGAAAATTACATAATTCCAGGTGTTTAAAGTTTCAATTTTAAAAATCAGGTTAGAAAGTTTTTTAATCAAAACTCAGGTATTTGACATTTTAAATATCTATTAATTTCACCCCCAAACCCTACAAATCCAATCCCGCTCTCATTTCTCTCGTCTCTCTCTCTCTCTCTCTACCTGGAGCGGCGCTGAGCCATCACCGGCCGGCCACTCCTCTTCCCCCTCTCGCTTTCTCTCGTCTCTATCTCTCTCTGTCTCCCTGCGAGTGGCGACTGATGGATCGATCGATGATATTCTTCACCGACGATCCATCAGTCATGGATCAGTCACCGATCGATGGATCGATGATATTCTTCGCCGGCGATCCATTATTCTTCGTGGGATCAATCGGCGACTGATGATATTTGAAGAAAAGTTGATATTCTTCGTGGATCGACGATTGATGCCGGCGATCCATTATTCTTTTTTTTTTTAATGCGGTGGTTAGGTTCGATGGATCCATCGCAGTGGTTTAGTGCGGTTGTGGTTGGGTTCGGTGGTTTGTTGCAGGCGGCGGTGGTTGGGTTCGTCAGATCTACCGCGGCGGTTGGGTGCGGTTGTGGTTGGCAGAAGCGGCATTGGGGTAGCTGGGTTTGAATGGTGTTTTGTGCGTGATGGTGTTTGTGTGGTGTCGATTTTTTGGTGGTCGATCTGGCGGGTGGGGCTGGGTTTGGACGGTTTTGTGTGTGGTGGTGGTGATGGTGTTTGTGTGGTGGCTATTCTGTGTTGGTGGTGGTGATGGTGTTTGGGTTGGATATTTTTGCAAATGGTGGCTGTGGCATATCTGGATGTTGTTGGATCTGGTGGTGACAGTTTCGTTAGTGGTGGCGCCGTCGTGGAGTGACGGCTTTCATTGGTGGTGGTGGTGGCTTTGTGCTGTTGTGGTGATGTTGAGGTGAGGGTGGTTGCAAGTGGCAGTCGTATGTGACCCACTGTATGGCGTATGTGACCAAAATTCAGTAATTTGTGACTAAGAATATAATATGTGACTAAGAATATAATATGTGACTAACCATTTTGTTACATGTGACCTAAAAATTGTATAATCTGTGATCGTGAATAAATATGTGACCAATTAATTTTGAAATATGTGACCGTGTGACCTATAAGTTTTGATCTGTGACCAATTAATTTTGAAATATGTGACCAACGAAATAATTGTGACCTATAAAATTGTTGATATGTGACTGAAAAATAATATGTGACTAACTAAATTGTAAATATGTGACCAGAATGGTCAACGGAATAATTGTCGGAATCGGAGCAATCGCCGGAATGATCGTCGGAACAGTCGCCGGAGAAAAGTGGCTGTCGGAATGATCGTCGGAATAGTCATCGGAACGGTATGGGGTGGGTGGGGTAATTATATTATAGGGAGAATTTTCAAAATAGCATGTGAACAGTGGCTTTTAAAGATTTTTGTTAAAAAGTCAATTTTATCCTTAATGAAATAGGTTTCTTTATTGCAAGACATATCCTTCTATTTTAGGGTAGGTTTCTAATCTGTTCTTCTATATTTCTTATGTTTTGATTAAAGTATAAATCTAATATATTATCATAATCTGCTATTTTTTGTTCACATTCTTTTATAAGTCTAATATATCCTTCAGATATTTCATCTGTATTTTCTAGTTGGGATATAAGATTTTCTACTTTTTCAAGTATTCTTTTTAACAGATCGTTTAATCCTTTAATTGTATATCCTGGCATGACTGAATATTATATAAACATTATCATAAAAATATAAACATCATAGTAGACAGTAATCCACATATCATGAATAATCATAAACATTTATCTAATTAATCTTTAAATAGTCGTATATTCTATGTATTCTTTTAATTTATCAAATTCTAATCTATTATTAGTTATAGATATATAAAATCTCAAAGTTAAATTAAACCTTAATTTCTTATATTCTTGTGATAATCTATTTGTAATAGGTTTCCTCATTTATAGGCTTTTAATTAAATCTTCAAAGTCTAATAATGTTTGAGAATTCATAATATCAAGATCTGTTATTATATCTATATTTGATTCAAGAGGTATATTATACTTTGAAATATTCTTTTTCCTTTTCTCTAATTTATCTATTATATCTTGTATATCTTTTATAATTATAGATCTAATAATTCCTCTGGCAAAATTTTCTATTAAATTTTCTTTAAAACATTTTAATATTTCTTGAGCAGCATATAATTGTTCTTGATATCCTATTTTATCGATTTCATTTTCAAATTCAATTTCTTTTTTATTTTTTACAATCGTCTTAATTTTATATGGACCTCTTTTAGATCTAGGCCTTTTCATCTTATTATTAGTCATAGTTTTGGTTAGTTTTTTGAAAAGAAATAATTATTTTAAGATTAAAATAAATCTCTTAGGACTAAATTGTTATTCTCTTCATATTATGATTACTTTGGTTGTAAATCTTATATTTAGGGGTATTTTTGGTAGTTTACTACCTTTGAATAGTCAAAGGGTATTTTGGAAAGGGTAGTGTTGAATTTGGGGTATTTTCAATAATTTCCCTTATATTATATTATATTATATTATATTAAAAAAAAAAAACCTGATTTTTGAATTTTCAAACTATATACCTGATTTTTGAATAGAGGTAAAGAAAACACCTTAGATATGAATTCTTCCCTATAAAAAATAATCCCAGCTTGTAAATTTCACAAAATAATATTAATTAATAATACGGCACAGAAATCCAGAAAGCAGTGAATTCTTCACAATCAGTTTCGTAAAGAGGGAGAGAGTTTGTACAGAAACTGGGTTCAAGTCTTAAGACCTCAATTGATTAATCTAATTTGCGACATTCTTTTAGTTGATATTAATTAAAAAAAATATTGCAACAGATCCAAAGCACATGGAACTCAGTTGACGGCCATTCCATCTCTGCACCACTAACTACGACTCTCACCTCCCATACAATATTAATCTAATTTTTATAATATATGCTACTCAGTGACATGCCTATACATGAAATTAATGCTATGTTACTAGTAATTACTATTCACAAATTCTTGCCAAAAATCTTGTTTCCTTGTTTGGTCGTGTTTTGCCATGTTCAGTATTAAGAATCCAATTATGCTATTTGTAAAATGTTGAATGACAACATGATATTGATATTTCAAAAACTGTTGATTGAAAAAATCGATAGTTTTTCAAACTAATTTTATGTTTCTTCGTACTATTTTTGTACAGTATAGCATATGAAACAATTTTATCAATGACGTATTGTACATGATATATGAGATTTTGTGTTATCTTTTCTTTATTTCTGTCAAATGTGGTCCAATTTAAAATTATTTTCAAGATCTCAGTAAAATGATTTGCAAGTTCATTGGATAATTAGATCAAAGTTAGCTACTTACATACTCTTTTAACACCATTATTTTAGCAACATTACTAGTTTCTGCCCTTTTCAATAATAGCATCCCTCGTTTGATCTTTTTTCTGGCCATATTTAGCCCCCATTTCTTAAAGCTCAATTTTAACCACAAGTTTTATCAAATTGTATATTTCATCATATTTTACTAAAATCTTCTAAAAATTGATTTTTAATTAAACCAAACAGCACTTTGTATCATTCAAATGTAAAAATGTAAAATGCATAACAATATGTAGTGTCAGATCCATAATCTGCAGATGTCGTTTTCACAATTATTAGAATCAGTGGCCACAAATTTGCAGCTCAACTCACGTTTCCATTAAAGTAGAAACCTGAAATTGCACTATACAAATTTCTTCCCCTACTAAAAATGGAAAAAGAAAACCCTTTAAAATATATTTCTTTTGCATTTAGTAATCAATCTCTTTTACACGGATTTTGTGGACTGTACGTAAAGCTTTGGAAAGAGAGACGTAAAGCCATATGACCACAAACAATTGACTTGTAGATTAATCAGAATGCGACTTTGAATAATACAATAACGAGGCAATGCCACAAAGCATCAAGAGAAAAATTAAGGTAATATTAAGAACAAAACACAATTAGAGTAAAAGAGAGAACAAATCTCACAAGTCATGATCCAGAGACAAATGCATACAAGTAACAAACCTACAAGTCTCATGAATTTTAAATTTTTGGGCCGGTTAATGTACACTTTTCCTTTAATAATTTATACAAATTTCAAATGCAAAAGACAAAAATCTCAACAATATTTCCAAATCAATTCACATGATCCCATGATGCATAAGTGTAAATTACACACACACACAAAGACGGGGCGTGTGTGTGTATTCATGCCCATACTCTCCATGCAAGCAAGAACAAGGAAATTCTTCCCTTCCAAATGGAACAATACAAAACAGTGGTTACAAAAGGACAATTAAACGGCCAAAACAGCAAAATTAAATTCAACAACTCAACTCTTTTCTGAAAATGGAATCTACATTGGAAATAGATTGAAGTCAGAAATAATATACTAAGAAGAAATTTAGGAGCTCTACTTCCTTTATATATGGAAATTTCTGTACACACGTAATTAGAAATTAAAATACCCTCTTCAACAAGTAAAATTTAGCTCCCACAACAAAATCAGGAGAAAAAAGAATGGGGGATCTAATCAAATTAAAGGATACCTTGTTATCTTCATCTTGTATTGATCTTCATTCATGGCTGTAAATTACAAACTTCCCATTTGTACCTTCCCTTCAAAGGAACATCCAAAGCTATATCATAGTTGTACCTGAAATTGTTGAAACAAAATCGTTAATCGTGGAACTCAAAATGAAGGTGTAATTGGTGTGATGATCTCATATCACGCGCTCAGTGTAAAAATGTAATGATTGTATAAACTCACTTTTCAGCGAATCGTTTTTGCTCGTACTTTTCTGCAGCTGAAAAAAACTCCTCCAATTCCGCCGCCGATGGCATCTTTCTGGCTGCCGGTTTATGAACAGTAACAGTCTTCGATGACTTTTTTATTAACGTTGATGATGAATCAATGAACGCTTGTTCTGAATTTCCACATAGCTCGATTGTTGGAGTCGTCTCTCTACTTGACAAAACAAAAACCAAAAAGAAGTTAGTTCAAAATTCAAATCAATACAAACACGTAGAAGATGAAACATTCAATATTTGCAGCAGAATTTAGTTCATTTACCTGAAAATGGACTTAGAAATTTCAGTTTCAAAACCCTCGGATTGCAAATCAACATTCTGAAACATAAATAAACAAATAAAAACGAATTAAAACCAGCAACTGATGAAGATTGAGAAGCGAAAACACTAGAGAAATCTAAATTTACATCTGAAACATAGTTTTAAAATTTCTAACATCAGATCTATGATCTCACATTCTCTTTTTCATGCTTGAAGCAGACGGAGATCCCAGACGCCTCATGCGATGCTGAAATCTCCAGAAAACTCACGTCGTCAAAGTACTGATTTTCAAGCTCAGAGTACAACTTCTTTTTCTTACTTGAACTCAACTGCTGCATCACCTTTTCCTCCTCCTCCATAGCTCTACCCCGTACAGTCACTCTTTCACTTCTTCTAAGGTAGTCCTCCATCTCTCTCTCTCTCTCTCTACCTATACATTCATGTAACTGCATATATATTTAAATCGCAGAAGCATGTTATGCATGTGTATGTATATATTTGTGTATGTATAGATCAAAGCGTCTGTATAGGTAAAGCTGAAACGGCACACACTCTTTTTCTCTCTATATATACACACAGTAGTTAAAAAAAATCAGTTGAAAGCGTGGTAGGGGTAAAATGGAAAATTGGAAGGGTTGGATTTGATCCGACGGTAGAAATTAAATGAGGCAGTTAACAAGACACGTGGTCCTGACACGGTTAACGGTGACAGGCACATGGGAATGCCGTTACTTGGGATCTGGACGGATCATGAGTTGAGAATGATCGATCAAACAATTACGAATCAACGACTGAAACGTTTTGCTCACCGGGACCTCCAGTTTCTTACGATCTTGGCCTTGACAGAAAATAATCGAATTTTATATTTCAATTTGCAGTAAAGCTACAGGGGGGATTGATAGAAAGCTCCACCGATGCTGATGTGATGTATTTTGATTGACTGTTTGAAATCCTGTAAAGTCCAATGAAATTCCGGCACTTCGACATTTGGATGGATAATTAGCATATAATGTCTCTACTTTTTACTATTATTATAGAAAACATTTTTACTTTTCATTTTTTCGACATTTTCACATTTCAATGCGCAAAATATCATTTTCATCTATTATTCCATTAAAATTTGTAAAATGACTAAGATATCCTCGTATTTAAATTTAAAAAAAAAAAAAAACTAATTGCAATCGTTGTTCCAATTTTTTTTAAAGTGCAAACTAATCCCAAATAAATTATTAAAAATGAATTTAGTACATAATGTCCATAACTTTCACTATTATTGTGAAAAGTCCATACTTTTCATTTTTTTTTTTTACATTTTCACTCTTAATTACACATTTAATTGCGCAAACCATCATTTATATAAATTTTTTCATCCAATTTCTCCATAAAAGCTTTGAAATGACAAATATACATTTATATTTAAATAAACAAGGATTTTTTTTTAAATAATTTATGTGGATTCGTTTGTACTTTTTAATTTATTTTAAATTTTTAATAATTTATTTGAGACTCATTTACATTTTAAAAAAAGTTGGGACTATGGTTGCAATTAGTTCTCTATTTTCTCTCTCTTTTTTAATTTAAATATGATGGTATATTAGTTATTTCACAATTTTTTATTGAGAAATCAAAAGAAAATGGATAGAAATGATGGTTTACATAAGGGTAATTGGCGCAAAACGTCTCTACCTATGACGGATTTTGTGGAAAACGTCCATACGTTTGATTTTTTGGTGCAAAACGTCCTACCTTTGCATTTTCTGGCGCAAAACGTCATTTTCACCAATTTTTAACATAAAATGACAATTATACCCTCCTATATAAATAAAAAAAAGAAAAATAAAGAATAAATTGTAATATGCTCCTCAACTTTTTTAAAAAAAAATGCAAATCAGTCCAAGATAATTGCAAGAAAATGACTCACTTTATCATAATTGCACCCACCATTTCGAACCGGCAGAACCTTCCCATCTCTGATCTCCCTCCTCAAAATCAACCACAATCACCAGTCGTCGTAAGCCACATCACCGACGCCCATATCCACCACCAATAGACAGCAAATTCGAACTTCAACAGAAGAAAAAATAGGGCAGATTTTATGTCAAATGGCTAAAAATTGGGCAGATTTTGATTCAAAAAATTGGAGCAAGTAATGGATCAATCGATTCAATTGAGGAGTTACCCAATATCGTATTGACTTGCTGAAGGTTTTACTGGGTCCAATTTGTAGAAATAACATCACTTTGCCCGTCAATTGGAGGTGGATTCACTGAACTTATACGCGTGCGTGAGGGGCTGGAATTTGGGCCTGAAAATTTTGAATTGCTGCACTATTTGATGATATGAAACCATGGTTGGATGTGCCTTGGAGTGTAGAAGAGGCCGATATGTGTTGGGCGTGATGAGTGTGATCGGAAGAGTGGTTGTCGCCAAGTTTTTTGGCTGCGAACGGTGACCGATTTTGTGGCTATGGGGGTGCATTTGGGGGCGGCGTGAGGTGGGGATGGTGGTCGGATTTGTTGGGCGGGTGAGGCCGATACCGGTGGTGGTGATACTCGGCGGCCTAGGGGGCGGGATGGTGGTTTTTTGGAGGTGGAAGTCGGCGGTGACAGAGATGGGAAGATTCTGCCGGTTGGAGACGGGGGCTTGGGTGCAATTATGATAAAGTGAGCCATTTTCTTACAATTATCTTGGACTGATTTGCATTTTAAAAAAAGTTGAGGAGCATATTGCAATTTATTCTTTATTTTTTATTTATATATGAGGGTATAATTGTCATTTTATGTTAAAAATTGGTGAAAATGACGTTTTGCGCAAGAAAATGCAAAGGTAGGGACGTTCTGCACCAAAAAATCAAACGTATGAACGTTTTCCACAAAACCCGTCATAGGTAGGGACGTTTTGCGCCAATTACCCTTTGCACAATTAAATGTGTAATTAAATGTGAAAATGTCAAAAATGAAAGGTATGGACATTTTTCTCAATAATAGTGAAAAGTGTGGACATTATGTGTTAATTATCATTTGAATAATTTATTTAGAACTCGTCTGTACTTTTTAAAAATATTTGGCACTATGATTACAATTATTTCTTTTTTTATTTTTTTTATTTTAATGGAAGGGTATATTCGCCAAGTCACAACTTTTAATTGAGAAAATAAATGAAAAGAACATTTTGCTTAACGAAAAGTGAAAATAATGATGAAAATACCAAAAAATGAAAGGTTACAACGTTTTTCACAATAATATTGAAAGATAAGAATATTATGTACTATTTAGCCGACAAACTTATTCAATTAAATTACGAATTATTATTAGACCATCAAAATCTTGATTTTCATGAATGGGGCGATGATAATACTAAACTCTAGAATTTCATCGTTTTTAAGATAATGTTCAACCATCTTATCTAAGTATTCAAATAGCTAGAAAGTGACCTTTTTCTAAATTTTGTCTCATAAGGGAGACTTTGAAACCATTAACAAGTTTTTTTGCCTTTTCAATTTGCTAAGCTCCCAAAAGAGAAAGACACGTAGTGTGTGGAATGGCAACATCCAAATAAAGGGTTCTATTGTAATTTCTTGATTTGATGATATATGTAGTGTACTTGAACACTGATATGTTTGTCATATTTTCATTTTTCTTGGCCTATGTGCTTAGGATTCTGTTTCCTCGATTTAGATGAGAAGATGTAAATAATTTCAGGTACAGACCCCAGCTTGCATTTAGCCAACATTTGTTTAAATAGAAGTTTCATACGTGCAGCACAAGGTGCATTATGTTAATCCTCGTCCTCCTTTAAATTTGATAAAATTTCTCGTTTGTCGTTTTCAATTCTGTGTAATATAACATACCAAACATGTTACTCGAAATCCTAAAAAAATTAACCACATTTAAACATAAAAGCTAGAGCATGATATATATCCACGTAGAGCTGAGCTGAGCCGAGCCGAGCAGCGAATTTCTTATGCTAGTCGCTTACCGGATCAACAAGACAGCTCGCCATAGGAGGGTGACGATGCAATTTTAAGTATTAGAAAAGACGAGCCCAAATTTGGTGAAGCAAGCTAGCTCGCACTTGCTTGGCACACAGACTAGCACGAGCCAGCTCGCATGGTGGGTCGAGCTAAATCCGATACTAGGAGAACCGAGTGGCTTGACTCGATCTATTTAACACCCTTGTATCCGCGTATGTTTGATTAAACTTAAAAGTTATTTTTAAGCAAATTATATTGAAACCGGATTGGGGTGGGTTGGCAAACTCTTTAATAGAAAGTTAAGCATGTATTCTATAATACAGCTCCTGCAGTACTATTATTGAAACAAAACACTTCTGTGCAATAAATTTGATCATTTTCCAGGAGCAATTCTTGCCTAATACAACATCTACGTGTGTGTGTGTGTGAAATCTTGTATGATACAACTTATGAGGGTGGATATTGAAAAAAAAAAAAAAAAACACAAGCATCCAACGTCGCGATCGTGGCACGTTTGGTAAGAACGATGCTAAAGCAAAATATAATTTAGCACAATTATTATATTGCACGACGGGAAGTTGGCTTACTTTTTTTAAAAGTGTAACTCGTTATAGAATGAACAAATTTATTTACACCGTATCAAAAATAAAGAACAAGAAATCATATTAGAAACGACCATATTTACAAATTTAAGTTTCTAAAATGAGTAGATCTTCCGGATTAATATATCGAAGCATGATAGGGAACATCGTCTTCATCCTGAATCTGCACCAACTTTTTTTTTTTTTTTTTTTTCTTATTTTAATTTTTTGTAAAGTAACATTAAAAGAATAAATAAACAAGTAAATGGGAAAGGTCCGCGAAAAAATGGGGCATTTCCCGGCTTCTATGTCAATCCCTATATTAACCAGTGGAATATATCAATTATATGTTAATTTCCATATTTGAAGGATTAAAGCGTTGTTCGATACGATTTAAAATTCAATTAAAATTGAAAATATAGCGTTTATTGGATCTCACTCTTCTAATAAAAGTCAATAATAACGGCTAGTTTTTCAATTTTAATCCGACTTTAATCTCTACCGAACATGTCCTAAACTTGAATCCACACTTAGCGTTTGATTGCAAATGTGAAATTTGAGTGGAAAAAAAATGAATTACAGGAAATTGAATTGCCTAAAATTTGTTTTACTGAGAATTGTAATTAATTGTGTTTGATTGATATAATTTTCCACCTGAAAAATGTTGAAAGTTTGGTATCCGTTTGACTTCATTTTTCATGGAAATTGTCCATTAAAGTGATAATTTTTTACCATTGGGTCTAGAATTTGTTCCAATTGTCAAAAAAATAAAAAATTAAAAAAATTATCATACTGAATACCATTCGTTTGACTTTGTTTTGCATGAAAATTATCAATAAAAGTGATAAAAAAATTTACCGTTGTGTCTAGAATTTTTTCTAATTGCCAAAAAAAAAATGGAAAATCAAGAAAAATGTGAGCATGTGAGCCAAACCAAGAAAATGAATTTCATAGGAAAAAAAGTGTATCAAACAAGGCAAAAGTGGAAATTGGAATTTATTTTCTATTTTCCATAGAAAATAATGACCTATCAAACAGACCCTTAGAGTGTATTTCATTGACTTTATTTTCCACCCAAATTTCAACTTTTGAAGTGTTTGATTGACAATTTTTTCAATAAGTTTTTTTCTCCACTATGACCATATTTTCCTAAAAAACAAGTAAAGCTTTTAAAAAAAAAAAAAAAAAAAAAAAAAGATGAGTGTTTTTATTTTTCAGGTAATTCACCTTCTCTTCTCTCTCATATATGATATATCCCTTCTCTCATCTACTCACCAATAAAAAATGAACAAATATAATATTTTCTAGGTTGAAAACTAAATCAATCAAACACATTTAATTAATAATTTCCATACAAATAATTTTTAAACAATTGAATTGCCTAAAATTTATTTTCTTTCCATACACATTTCACGTTCGCAACGAAACGAAACACATTCTTTTTTACTATTTGAACAACTGATAGCATTAAATATCTTGTATTATTTGTAGCGTAACACTGCCTTCAACTTTTATTATCTGAAAGAGATGTAATAATATTAATGTTTAACATGATTACGGAGCAGTGAGAAAATTAAATGAATGGACTATATACAATTAATAGTACATATTGAAAATAATTGCACGTAGGTCAAGTATTTAAATTTCACCAATAATTTAACTGCTCATAATATTAATTAATAGTTGATGAAATTGTACATCAACATGGAGAGGAAGTAGGCAGCCGCAAGGGTAAGTTTTTTATTGTAAATTCTTTGGCAATTTTCTTTATTTTTAAATAAATATTATTTTATTAATTGAGTAAAGCCACACACGATCACGATGCAACGAGAGACTGTCTAAGGAGGTTTTCTTATTTCTTTGCAATGGTCTCCGAGTTGTGGCCATGGTCGTCCTGATCCTTCTAACTTCTTGTTTCTTTGCCAAAAAATTAGAAATGAATAAAAAAATGCGTTGAATCGACAAAGCTCGAGTACTATATTATTTTGATGGATTTGTCCAATCTAATCCGTCAAAGTACAATTTCATAACACTTCTAAGCTCATCTTACACCTCAGAAGGGTATCAAGATCAAGGGGAGGCCCTCAATTTTTCTTCCCTTTTGTTTTTACCTAATCCAAGAGCCCGTTTGACAATTATTATTGTAGGAAATTTTATTTTTTTTTAAGAAAATGTATAGTTAAAAAGTAAGAAAATAAAATTGGTATTCGTATAGAATATTTTATTGTGTAAATGTAGCCGTAAACTTCCAATGAAACAAAACAAAGGAATATAATCAACCTAGTTATGATCAACTGCAAGTTAGTAGCCAAGGATAAAAAAAAGGGTCACATGATTTCTAAAAGTAGAGGAATATGAACCACATCGGCACATCCTGATAAAGCCAAATCACGAAATATTAAAAAGATGAAATTGCACAATCGTCCAAGTTCTTGATTCATATCTAAAACGTCAATCCTATCGCAACCTAAATTTCTTATTAAAATATTTAAGAAATTATTTTAAACAACTAAAAAAATTAAAAACCACAACTTTTACATAATAAAATCGTTTAGTTTAGTTATTATTTTTTGTAATCGTTTAATGTAGTGCTGCTTTAGCCCGTTTGGTGTAAATTGACTTAGATTTTTAATAAATTTGATAAAAGTTGATGAAATGTGGTGGTTAAAATTAATTGTTGATTCTGATTTGGAATAAAATTTTGATTTTAATTTACACCATTATTTGGGGAAAAACAAAATTTTGAATAGTGATTTTTAAGAGAGCGTGTGGTTAAAAATTAGAAAAAAAAAAAAATTTGATTTACATGCAGAATATTTCATTGTGTAAATGTGATTGAAAATGAGTATGTAAAAAAAATTGTTTGAAAATAACGATTTTCAAACAGGGGCTAAATGAGCAACTGACAGTAAGTACAATTTACTCAAATTCAAATATCACTACTGGGGAACTGTTCCAAAGGTTATCAAGAAATCTTTAATATGCTTCTCCGAGTTCACAAGATTTTCCCCATCAGCCATCAGTTTAATCAGGCAACCATTTTGGTAAATTAAAGTTCTGCGTATCTCCTCGAGGGAAGAAGACATTTCATGCCAATTTTTATCAACTTTCTCTTCAAGATCTTGTAAAAATTCCAGGTAACTGCAAGCATAAAATAGTAATATACATTAGGGGCCATGCACTTTTGAATTATAAGGTATGGTTGAAAGGGGGAAGAACTTTTTATTTCAAGGCATCAAAATGCAATTGCATCATGGCTGAAATCCACCCACTAAATAATAAAAAATTGTGAAAGAAATTTCTAGAATTTAATAAACAGATGTGTGTTGGGAGGAGTTTACACAGTTAGTTCACAAAAGATCAACAAAATGAGTGCATAACTTCAGAAACAAAGTGCTGAAAATATAAACTTGTTGGAACCGAAATCTGAACTCAAGAATGAATCAGAAATGAACTTATCTTTCTTTAGCAAACCCACAGGTCAAAGAGTTCATCAGATCCATGCTTCAATCACACAAGATTGAACACCACCATACTTGAATCAACCCCAAAGTAAGGATTACAAAAGGATAGCACTCAGTCAAGACCGATTATTACACAAAATAAGGATTTCTCTTCACTATACACGGTTCACACAAGAACCCACCCTAATCAGCGAAAACCACACAAGATTTTCCAACTGTTGAGTGAAAATGAGGAATCAAATAAGGAGATTTGATTGTCAACAGAGAAGGAGAGAAAACCCTAAAGAAACGGCGCAGCAGAGAGGACAATGGAAGAGTCGAGAAGCCAAGCAGTCAAATAATCAAGCCCTAGAGACGGTTTTATGGGAGTCTTCCAGAAGGTCCCCAATCCAATGGTAATGGAGGTTACACTTGGTGACATCCGGACCGTCCAGTTCAAATAAGGGCAAGTAAAACACGACTTTAGTATCTCATTCCCAAAACACGCATCTGCACCATGTTTACAAACAGTTGCTGGGCTTTCAATTTAAATGCCAGCTGGGCCAATTCTTTTGGCCCAATGGGTCATTGCATCATTGTGCCAACTTTTCCTTTCATACTCCACCTTGGTACAATGATTCAAGTTAAGCAGTGATCATTCAAAAGACAAAAAAAACATCACAGATATCATTAGCACAGAGTAGTAGCATCCACAGATCAGCAAGGAGCAATACTCAGCAAGGTCAAGCAGTCCAGGAATTTATTTAAAGGTAGAATTTTAGTACCTACATCAGCAGGGTTGTAATTAGTAGATATCTTTTCAAGTTTCACAACACCTTGTGAAATAACATCTCTAATAAAGTGAAATCTAACATCAACATGCTTTGATCTATTATGAAAAACAGGATTTCTACTCAAGTGAATTGCAGATTGGCTATCAGAATAAAGAACAACTTCTTTAATAAAACCAAATTCATTAAGTAACCCTTTTAACCAAATTCCTTCTTTGATGGCATCGGTGGCTGCAATGTATTCAGCCTCAGTTGAAGACAAAGCCACAATCTTTTGAAGTTGGGATTTCCAGCTTATGCAAGAATTACACAAAGTATACATGTATGAAGAAGTAGATTTTCTATTATCTCTATCACCTGCATAATCAGAATCAGTAAACCCCTTTAAAATGACACCTTCAGCTTGTTTTCTAAACTGAATCCCTAAGTTTGAAGTCCCCTTAATGTATCTAAGAAGCCACTTCATGGCTTCCCAATGTACTTCACCTGGATTTGACATATATCTACTTAAAACACTTATAGAATATGCCAAATCAGGTCTAGAACACACCATGAGATACATTACAGATCCAGTTGCATTTGGGTAAGGCACATTTGCCATT
Source organism: Fraxinus excelsior (assembly GCA_019097785.1). Lineage (NCBI taxonomy): Eukaryota > Viridiplantae > Streptophyta > Magnoliopsida > Lamiales > Oleaceae > Fraxinus > Fraxinus excelsior. Next base: position 25,892 of record JAGHKM010000034.1, read on the forward strand.
CTTTCAAACTCTTCTTTAGTTTTAGGACATAAATCATTTGATAGTTTAAAATGATTAGCCAAGGGGACACTAACACTCTTGGATTCAGCCATAGAAAACTTGCTAAGTAATTTTAAAATATAGGATTTTTGACTAAGACTTAGTGTGCCTTCTCTTCTATCTCTCTTAACTTCCATACCTAAAATCTTTCTAACCGGACCTAAGTCCTTCATTTCAAATTCAGATTTTAGTTTGTCTTTAATTTCCTCAATCTCCTTTATGTCATGACTTGCTAATATCATGTCATCCACATAGAGGAGTAGGTAAAGGGAATTTGCTCCACCTTGACCCTTACAATAAAGACAAGTATCGAAGTTACTTCTCTTAAACCCAAGTCCAAGAACAAAGTTATCAAATTTTTTATACCATTGTCTTGGAGCTTGTTTTAAGCCATATAGGGATTTCTTAAGAAGGCATACTAAGTCAGCTTTCTTGTTCACTTCAAAACCTCTAGGTTGTTTCATGTAAATGGTTTCATCTAAGTCTCCATTTAGAAAAGCAGTTTTTACATCTAATTGGTCCAACTCCCAATTAAATTGAGTAGCCAAAGCAAGAATGACACGAACTGTAGTAAATTTTACTACGGGTGAAAAAATTTCATTGAAATCAACCCCTTCTTTTTGAGTAAAACCTTTTGCTACCAAACGGGCTTTATATCTTATGTCATTCTCACTTTGTTCACCCCTTTTTATTTTAAAAATCCATTTACAATCCACAACCCTTTTACCCTCCGGTCTCTTTACCAAAACCCATGTCTTATTTTTGTTGAGGGACTCCATCTCATCTTGCATGGCTGCAAGCCATTGTTTGGAGTCTTTGCTACTCAAAGCTTCCTCATAGGATTCGGGTTCTTCTTCAATCATATCATGATAGGACAGCAAGGAAACATCATTTTCAAACCTAGAAGGAGGTCTAATGGTCCTTCTCTCCCTATCCCTAACAAGTTGGTAATCAGCCAGGGATTGTTCAAGCTCTAAATCAGCTTCTATAACCTCAATAGGTTCAATTTCAGCTTCAGGTTCTTCACCATTTTGATGGGCAGATTGGTCAGAACCCTCCCCAGATTGCTCCACCTCAATTTCAACCCTATTTTCCACATTTTCAGATTGTTCAGAGGTCTCTAAAAGGTCTGCAGGTTGCTGTCCAGACTTGAAACAGGGCAGGTCATCCTCATTAAATACCACATTTCTACTTATAATGACCTTATAGCCTTTAAGCTCTCTCACCCATAGTCTATAGCCTTTAACCCCTTCCCCATAGCCTAGAAACACACACTTAAGGGCTCTAGGTTCCAGTTTACCTTCAGTTTGGTGTGCAAAGGCTGCACACCCAAAAACCCTCAAGTTACTAAAGTCAACAGGTTTTCCTCTCCATTTTTCCTCGGGGATCTTAAAGTCTATAGCACTAGAAGGGCATCTATTAATCAGATAACTAGCAGTCTTAACTGCTTCACCCCAAAAAATTTTAGGCAAGCCAGAACACAACAACATGCATCTCACTTTATCAAGAATAGTACGATTCATTCTTTCAGCCAAGCCATTTTGTTGTGGTGTGTGTGTGACTGTTCTATGCCTTAACATACCAGATAATTTGCACATTTCATCAAACTCATAATTGCAAAATTCCAAACCATTATCAGTCCTTAAAACTTTAATTTTCTTATCAGTTTGATTTTCAATTAAAAGTTTCCATTCTTTAAAAACATTAAATGTGTCAGATTTTGATTTTAACAAAAAAGTCCAATTTTTTCTTGAAAAATCATCAATGACAAGCAAATAATATTTAAAACCAGAATGTGTACTCACAGTTGCTGGCCCCCACAGATCAGCATGCAAATATTCAAGTATGGAGACAGATTTATGCATTCCAGGTAGGAAAGGTAATCTATTATGCTTTCCTAAAATGCAATAGTCACAAAAACTCAATTTTTCAATGTTATCTTTACCAAAAACACCCTGTTTTTTCAAAATCTGTAGGCCTTTATCACTAATATGACCCAATCTTTTGTGCCATATTTGTGATTTATCATTTGGGACTGAGATTACTGCTGAAGTGGACTCTAAAAAATTTTCAGTTTGTAAAATGTAAAGCCCATGTTTCTTGGGAGCTTCAACAATCAGCTGAGAGCTCCTCAAGATTTTAATGTAACCCTTATTGATCACAATGTCAAAGTTAAGGTCATCTAACACCCCTAAGGAAATCAGGTTTCTTTTTAGATCAGGAACATATCTAGCCCTTTTCAAGAATCAATTTCTTATTTCCTTTTAAATTTAAAGTGATAGTTCCAACACCTTTTACTTGACATGCCATGTGATTACCCATTAAAACCTTACCACCAGTTACATTTTCAAAATCAGTAAAGAAATCCTTATTAGGACACATATGGTAGGTGCAACCGGAGTCAAGAATCCACTCTTGACAAGGTGGACTATTAACAGCCACATAAACTTCATCAACATTAGAATCATTGTAAGCCAAAGCAGCTCCACCATCATTTTTAGACCTATTTTTGGAGTCAAATAGTCTTTTTGGACAGTCTTTAATAAAATGACCTTCTTCAAGGCAATAGAAACATTTCTTTCCTTTGCTATTCATTTTATTTTTGTCCTTAAAGTTGCCCTTATTCTTATGTCCAAATTTCTTATTGAAATTTCCATGTTTGGGATTAGATCTGGACTTCATCATCAAACTAACACCACTAACAGATTCCCTCTTGTCAGATTTTAACTCTAACTCTTTTGTTCTTAAAGCATTAACAATCACATCAACAGTTAGAGTGTCCCTCCCATATTCAATGGCATTTTTAACATCTTTATATTTGTCACCAATGGAATTCAATAAAACCACCGCCAACTGTCCATCTGAGAGTTTCTCGTCACAGTTGGTTAGGTCACGGGTTAATCTGTTGAATCTATCAATATTAGCATCTAGGTCAAGAGATGAATCCAGTTTAAAACCAAAAAACTGTTTTAGGAGATAAACTTTATTTGGCATAGCTTTATTCAAATAAGTTTTCTCCAATTTTTTCCACAATTCAGCAGTAGTCTTAGTCTCACCAATTTCTCTAATCACATTGTCAGATAAATGCAAGAAAACAGTGCTCCATGCAGTTTCATCTTGTTCAGTTACTTTACTAGATTCAAGATCAGTAGGCCATGACTCATCAATGGCTTTAGCACATTTTTGTTGAAGTAAAAGAGCTCTCATTTTCTGGCGCCAGAGACTAAAGTCTCCTTTGCCATTAAAAACTTCCATTTCAAATTTTGCCATTTTGAATGAAAAGGAATGTATGCAGATCAATCAGACACCAATTAATGACTTGCAATGTGGATCAGTCAAGTATCAACACTCAAGGTGCATAAGAGAGAACACAGATTGCAAGTTCAGAATTATTTCAGACTATTCACAATATAACCAAAGCAAGTACAAACCAAATTGTACAGAGGCAGAAAACCACATACAGATATCAATCAAACTTAAGTAATACTGCAGAAATGATTTTCTGAAATCAAGATTATCAAGAATCTTGACTGTGATCCAAGTAACCCTCAGATTCCAGACAACTCTTGGTTTCTGGACAAAGGTATTACAAGGAGTCAATGATTCAAGTTTTTCAAAACACACAGTTGAATTATCTATACTATGCAAAAGTACCCAAACAAAGCAACAGATCTAACCCAATACGATAATCAACTGATTTACTTGTGAATAATGCAAAAACAGAAAGATCTCACCAAGCCCCTTTAATTAGGGTTTGAAGAAATCGCAGTGCAGCTTAATGTACTGAAAAAATTGGAGTCAAGATCGACAACAGCATCAAGAAACTCCTTCCAGTTGCTCTGATACCACTGTTGGGAGGAGTTTACACAGTTAGTTCACAAAAGATCAACAAAATGAGTGCATAACTTCAGAAACAAAGTGCTGAAAATATAAACTTGTTGAAACCGAAATCTGAACTCAAGAATAAATCAGAAATGAACTTATCTTTCTTTTAGCAAACCCACAGGTCAAGAGTTCATCAGATCCATGCTTCAATCACACAAGATTGAACACCACCATACTTGAATCAACCCCAAAGTAAGGATTACAAAAGGATAGCACTCAGTCAAGACCGATTATTACACAAAATAAGGATTTCTCTTCACTATACACGGTTCACACAAGAACCCACCCTAATCAGCGAAAACCACACAAGATTTTCCAACAGTTGAGTGAAAATAATGAATCAAATAAGGAGATTTGATTGTCAACAGAGAAGGAGAGAAAACCCTAAAGAAACGGCGCAGCAGAGAGAACGAACAGAAGAGTCGAGAAGCCAAGCAGTCAAATAATCAAGCCCTAGAGACGGTTTTATGGGAGTCTTCCAGAAGGTCCCCAATCCAATGGTAATGGAGGTTACACTTGGTGACATCCGGACCGTCCAGTTCAAATAAGGGCAAGTAAAACACGACTTTAGTATCTCATTCCCAAAACACGCATCTGCACCATGTTTACAAACAGTTGCTGGGCTTTCAATTTAAATGCCAGCTGGGCCAATTCTTTTGGCCCAATGGGTCATTGCATCATTGTGCCAACTTTTCCTTTCAATGTGAACATAGTAGATTATACAGCTAGTCATGAATTTTTTTTTCTCATTTTTTGTTATGCAAATAATGCTATCCTACTACCAAATAGATATTTGGAAGGTAAGATATTTCAAACTAAAAGTTCTGGTTTGTTCAATACCATAACGGTAGTCACCCGCTAAAAAAACAAATAATTCAACCTGACACCGCCCATTTTTTCAGACCCAACCAGCAACATTGGGCTTTGCATCCATCCTTGCAGCCACAATGCCATGTCCACTGCCTCTTAGTCGGTTCTGAAATAGAACCATAATATTACTAATTAATACTGCAAAGGTAAAATATTTCAATGCTACTGCTTCCTTTCCGCAATTGTACAACTGTACCTCCATTCTTGCTTTGCTTTGAGAAACAAACTGCTTAAAACACTTTTGGTCTGTTAGTTGAAAATCTTGAAGAACTTTGTGGACCTACAGTCGACCATTTTGAATAGCTCATCAGTCAATATATTCTTCAATAGTTTGAAAGAAACTTGAATAAGAACAACAAGGATATAACTAATTATCAAACCTTGCTTTCACGTGAAACTACAAAAATTAGTTTCTATTAATGAAAGGAACCAAGCCATGCATTCAAGTCAGAACACGCAAGAGATAAGGTAATATATCTAGAAATATGGACGGACTCAAAAATCAGTAATTTATATATATTAGAGCCAAAACACTCACATGACGAAGATTGAGCCACCTACTGTGTGAATATTCCGCAAAAGATATTTAAAACCATTGCATTAGAAGACATACGCACTATTGTAATAACAAAAAAATCCAGTAAGCACGGGAATCCATCTGTGAATTAATTCAAGCACTATATGCTGTAAACCAAAATGATTTACACATGAGGTGAAATCAGAGAACTAAATCCAGTTAAATTAAATAATAAGTGAGACGACAATACTTCCAATAACCAAGTACACACATCATTGAATCAGAACAAAAAGTGTAGTAAGATGTTTAAACATAAGTAGTGTTTCATTTTTTATAGTTACATTATTACATACGATATAAATAAATGTCTACAAAGAGAAAAGCATGTATCAAGAAACCTGCAGGAGTGAGGAAATTTTAAGGTTAATTAATTAATGAGGACGTAAAAGGAAGAAAATGGTCATACTACAATGAAGTTCTTTTTGGTGCAAAGTTTTTAAGTATCAGCACACAAAAAGAAAACAATATTAGAAAAACCCGAGGGAAACAGACAAGTGGAATACAATAAGAAAAAATTGGAAAATCTCCAACATCACAACAAATTGAAGATTTTCTATTCTTGCTGCGTGTGAAAACATTAATTTACCAGGTTAAATAAACCTTCAGCACATTCAGACTTAGCTTTGCCTCAAACAATTATATGGCTGGATGGTTCCTCCTTCCCCCAAATGGATGATGTGAAATGATACACTGATATCCCACCAGTTTTTCCTCCAATTAACTGGTTCAGTTGTACAAAATCCAAGTCCTTCGTACCCATCTCCAGCAGTGATTGGCTGTTGACAAACATGCATGGCACATTAAATTTAATATTAGATCATCAGAGAATTGAAGAATCATCATGACACTATTAACTTCATCCTTGTTACAGATTATATTTCTAGAATAGGAAATAAGTATATTTGATTCTAATTTATAGGGATTTGACATAATTAGTTCCTTCCTAATATAGGATTTGTGAGATTGATGAATACAATAGAAAAATTATTTCATTCCTCTCAGTTAACATGGTATCAGAGCAAATCTGATTTTTTTCGAAAACGAAAATAAAATAAAATAAAATATTTTTTCAATTCGGTCTAGGGTTTTTCAGTTTGCTTGGTTCCGGCGACTTCTGGTCCTCACTGCCGGCACGTGAGGGACACCTACCCCCGACCGACCTTCGCCCGGAGCCCCGCCGCAGGAAGCCCAGCGCGTGAGCCACACGCGCTGCCAGAAAATTTTGTCCGAACTCCCACTTGTCGGAATCTGGTTCTTTTTGCACCATTCTGCTCGCCTCGCCTTCCACAACACATTCTACTACCTATTTGGGTCAGCATCTGCTAGGTGTGTGATCTATTTTGGGGACAAGTTCGTTTTTTCCAAGTATTTTGATTTTCTTGGGGTTTTGTGTGTGTTATTTGGTTGAGATTTGAACATATGGAGGAAAGGAAATATGTTGTTATGTCTGATATGGTTCCGATGATGTCAAAAATCACGGAACATAAACTTAATAGATCTAATTATTTAGATTGGAGTAAAACTGTTAGATTGTATTTGCGGAGTATTGCTATGGATAATCACTTAACTGATGAACCACCTAGTGATGATTCGAAAGCCTCATGGCTAAGAGAGGATGCTCGTCTCTTTTTGCAAATACGTAATTCTATTGATAGTGAGGTGGTTGGTTTGATAAATCATTGTGAATTTGTAAAAGAATTGATGGATTATTTGGAGTTTGTGTACTCTGGCAAGGGAAATATCAAACACACTTATGAGGTGTGCCAAGCCTTTTATCGTGCAGAAAAAGGTGACAGATCTCTTACTGACTACTTTATGGATTTTAAGAAGACTCATGAGAAACTTAATAGTATGGGAAAAGGGATTATCAATCCAACATTAACCCTTTGCACATGCATATATTTATATACTCTATGTTGAAATTGATGAGAATATTAAAAACCGAAGCGTACATTGATTCATGTATCTAATTGCTTCAATTACATACCCTTCAAAAAAAAAAAAAATTACACGGGTTATGATCTTCCAATTGATACGCAATTCCTTTGAAATTCTTCTATGTTGATAGGGTTGCAGAAAGATTGAAAAATCATGTTCAATTGGCAAACCATAACCCCCATGATATAATAACTGTATTGAGCAGTTATTATCTTTCATTTATTTTAAATTGGCCAGTCATCAATTTAAAATAACTTTCTGGTCTCTACACTTTATTCTCATGACATTTAATACCAACTAGTCCAAAATTGACTTTAATAGATCATTTTATTGACTAAACTTTTAAGATAGCATTACACATTTTAATATATAAAAAGTTTTATGCAAATTCTGAATTTAGTGTTATTTTTATCTTCCTTCATGTTATGAAATTTGGTATTATATTCCTGATTTTCTTCCAAAAATTCGAGTTTAACATTAAGGATTTTCAGTTTTTTTTATTTTAAAAAAGGTAAAATTTGGCCGCCGCGCGACGTTGCAGCATAGCAATGCCGCCGCGAAGCTGGTTCATAGTGCGCAACCGGGTGCTCGCAGCATTCCACAGCGGTGAAGGCACCGCGCTGCTTCAGGCGGGCAGCGCTCGCCACTGCAGCCAAAAGCTGAGAGCGCTTCTTCGGTCTTGGGGGTTATGCTGGGGTGCCGCCCTCGTGTCATAAAAAAATTGGGAGGAAAGGGCTTAGGTTGTAAATTTGATAACTTTAGGCCCTTGCTTGTAATTACAAATTAGGATTAGGATTGTAATTTTTAAGTTTCAGCCCCTAAAGTTTAAAGTTCATCCAATTTGGGCCTTAAGGTTATGGATTTTAATAATTCAGCCCTTGGAGTTTTAAAATTAATTAATTTCGGCCATTTAAGTTCCAAATTTTGCAATTAAAGCCCTCAAAGTTTCTGATTTTGTTTTGATTGGCCACAAAAGTTTAAAATTTTTAAATTTAGCCTCCTAAAAAGTTTTGAATTAATTAATTTTGACCCCTAAAGTTTTGAGTTATTAACCCTTAGGCCCCTAAAGTTTCAAGATAAATAAAATATGCAAATTTGGTGTTTTGCTTTTCAAATTTTGGTACAAATGACTCATTTGAGAGCATAATATTCGAAAGTGACTTAATTAAAACATGTTACCAAAGCAACCTCTCTTGTGGAAATTAATTAACTTAAAATATTAGAATGAATTTATGTATGTGTTATTCATGCGAATACTGATCAACCCAAAGGAAGGTCAATATTGGAACGAATTGCACAATGCACCTGTAGTGATAAACGTGTGAAAATTATAAGGTTTCCATGTGAGTAATAAATCAATCCAAAGATGAATTTATTATTTGACATGTTATTTTCAATGTTTGATCACTGCACCAGTGTACCACTTGCAATTAATATTACTGTCCAAAGACTTGATATTAATGATGTGCTAGGTATCTTGAGATGTGGCTTACCATTATTTGAATTTATTGATTATTAAGTGTGGATATTAATGTAAGCATAGTTTGTTTATTTTGTTCTTTATATAGCTAGTTCATCTGCTACTACTATATTTGCAAATGTTAATTCTATTCCCATGCTCAATGGGACAAATTTCAAGGATTGGAAAGAGAACATATTGATTGTTCTGGCTGCATGAATCTAGATCTTGCACTCCGAATTGAGCAACCATCTCCTCTTACGGAAGAAAGTTCATCTGATGAAAAAAGGAACTTTGAGAAGTGAGATCACTCAAATTGCATGAGTCTAATGATCATTAAGCGCGGCATTCCAGAAGCCTTTAGATGTGCAGTGTCTGAAGAAGTAACTAATACCAAGGATTTCCTTGTCGAAATTGAGAAAAGTTTTGCGAAAAACGATAAAGCTGAAACAAGCACGCTTTTGCAAAGCTTGATTTCAATGAAGTATAAAGGCAAAGGAAATATAAGGGAGTACATCATGGAGATGTCTCACATTATTTCTAAACTTAAGGTACTAAAACTCGAGCTGTGTGATGACTTGCTCGTATCCTCCACAATCCAGTCAATTTGAGGTCAGTTATAATCGCCAGAAGGAGAAATTGTCTCTAAATAAGCTCATTTCATATTGTGTGTAAGAAGAAGAAATGTTGAAACAAGAAAGAACTGAAAGCGCTTACTTGGCGAGCACTTCTAAAGATAAGGGCAAGAAAATAAAGAAGAAATATGAAGCTGCTCCTAAAGATCCAACACAAAAGAAACAGCAAGAGGACAAAAGGACCTATTTCTTTTGCATTAAGACTGGACATGTGAACAAGGGTTATCCTAAATATCACGTATGGCGTGCAAAGAAATGTACAAATCTTACTTTTGTTTTTTCTCAGTACCTAGAAACACTTGGTGGTTAGATTTGGGTGCTACTACTCACATAAGTGTTTCTATGCAAGACTGCATAAGCTACCGAAAGCCAAATGATAGTGAAAGATACATCTATGTGGGTGATGACAAATCAGTGGAAGTTGATGTAATAGGCACTTTTAGGTTATTGTTAGGAATTGGTCATTATTTGGATTTGAAAGACACATTCGTTACACCGTCTTTTAGACGGAATTTAATTTATATTTCTATGTTGGACAAATTTGGATATTATTGTTCATTTGGAAACAATCAATTTAGTCTTTCGTTAAATTCCAATGTTATTGGTACTGGTTTATTATCTGCATATGATAACCTATATTTGCTCGATATTATTGCATCATATAATGAAACCTTGCATGTGCAATCAAGTAGTACTAAACGCAAATTAAATAATGAAAATTCAGCAAAATTATGGTACAAGCGCTTAGGTCACATCTCAAAAGCTAGAGTTGAACGACTTGTGTTAGATGGTATTTTGGATTCCCTTGACTTTACAGATTTTGATGTATGTATTGATTGTATCAAGGGAAAACAGACCAAAACAAGGAGATTAGACGCTAACAGAATTTGGGATGTTTTAGAATTGATACATACAGATATTTGTGGACCATTCCCTATGACTTCTTGGAATAGTCAACAATATTTTATATCATTTATAGACGATTACTCATGTTATGAGTACCTATATCTTATTCATGAAAAGTCTGAGTCACTAGACATGTTCAAAGTTTTTAAAACTGAAGTTGAGAATCAACTCAACAAAAGGATAAAGAATGTTAGATCTGACTGTGGTGGTGAATACTACGGCAGATATAACGGTTCAGGTGAACAATGTCCAGGACCATTTGCTGAACTTTTGGAGGAATGTGGAATCGTCCCACAATACACCATGTTGGGACCCCCTAGCATGAATGGTGTAGCTGAAAGACGAAATATGACTCTTAAAGATATGGTAATGAGTATGATTAGCCATTCCACCTTACCAAAACCACTTTGGGGATAAGCATTAAAGTCTACAACTTATATTCTGAACAGAGTATCAACTAAGGCAGTTGCCAAAACACCTTGTAAGCTTTGGACATGCAAAAAGTCTAGTCTAAAGCATTTTCACATTTGGGAATGTCCAGGTGACATCCCTGTCGCTAAGGGAGCCAAATTCAATCTCAAACAATGTCCGAAAAAGGACCTTGAAGTTAAGAAAATGCAGAAGATTTCCTATGCATCAGTTGTTGGGAGTCTAATGTATGTTCAAGTTTGTACACGTTCAGACATAGTATTCATTGTTTGAATGCTAGGCAGATATTTAAGCAACCATGAGATAGATCATCGGAAAGCAGTTAAAAGAGTTATGAGGTATTTAAAGAAAACAAATGATTACATGTTCACATATATGAGATCGGATCAGTTAGAGATCATAGGGTACTCCGATTCTAATTTTGTTGGATGTCAAGACAGTAGGAGATCCACATCAAGCTATATCTATCTGCTAGCTGGAGGAGCTATTTCCTGGAAGAGTGTCAAGCAGACACTCATAGCTTCTTCTACCATGGCAGCAGAGTTTGTAGCATGCTATGAGGCATCTAACCATGGAATATGGCTACGAAATTTTGTCACTGGACTTTGTATTCTGAATGGCTTAGAAAGATCGCTAAAGTTATATTGTGACGTAACTTAGCAGTTCTATATTCCAATAACATGAGCTCATCTAAGTCAAAACACATTGAAATTAAGCTCCTAGCTATGAAGGAAAGTGTTCAGAGTGGATAGATTTCCATAAAGCACATTGAGACGAACTCCATGAATGCAATCCACTTACTAGGGGATTGCCACCTAAGGTCTTTCATGAGCGCACTGCTCGTATGAGTGTTGTATTTCATGAGAATATCATATTTTAGTGGGAGTTTGTATTCTCATTGCTTTATGTTTTGGACACATTTGTGTATTTAGATATTTTTCTATACAGAAATAAAGTATTCAGTTTATTTTACTCCGTCGTTATGTTCAGTACTGATCTCACTCAATAAATAAGGTTGGACCAGTTGGAAATAGACATGTTTGGATCACATAACATGCGATTTTCATAATGTACTCCCATGAGTGATTTAAGTCATTTGGTTGTATAGGTATACGTGATCATTGATGAATTTAGTCACGCTAAATGTGACGAAAATCGCTTTGATCATATATCAATATAACTGATGGACGAGATTGTTTGGAAATACCCATAATAATGATAGCAAAATCTTGAGCTCATAAGGTTGTACACATTTGTAAGATTACATGTATAGCCAGTGGGAAATTGTTGAAAAATTTCAATGTGTGGGGGCCACACATGTATATATATATTAAAATGTGTAATGTTATCTTAAAAGTTTAGTCAATAAAGTGATCTATTAGTGATCTATTAAAGTCGATTTTGTACCAGTGGGTATTAAATGTCATGAATAAAGTGTAGAGACCATAAAGTTATTTTAAATTAATGAGACACCAATTTCAAATAAGCGGAAGATAATAAATGTTCAATATAGTTATTATATCATGGAGTTATGGTTCCTAATTGAACATGATTTTTCAATCTCATTGCATCCCCATCAACATAGAAGAATTTTGAAAGAATTTGAAGATCATAACCCGTATAATTCAAACAATCAGATATATGGATCAAGGTATGCTTCCGCTTCTATTATTCTTTTTTATTACAATATAGAGGATTTATATGCATGCAAAGGGATTGATAGAATATTTAATCCTTTTATCCATTCCAACAAGTAGGATGAGAGCTAACTTGATTAAATATCAGTTTTCTAAATTATCAAGTGTCCTATTAATTACTACAGCAATTTATAACTCAAATACTAAAGTGTACCCAAGCAATGGCGTATACATGTTACAATATTCAAGAGGTATATATGTACTCACGGAGGAGTCCGGAAAACAATTCCAAAGACTTTATTTTCATCGTCATTCAACACGGACATGACCTCAGCTCCAGTCTTTTTATGCTTATAAAAAACAGCTCTGGATTTACACTCTTCAATGAATTCCTCCGATACTTTCTCGAACCCGAGCTTCTCCACAAGTCATTGCCCACCACCAAAACCTCTAAAAAAAGCTAAATTAAATACAAAATCATATAAAATTAATCAGCATCTTAATTGTAAAAGACGATTACGGTACCTGGAGCTGATTGGATAGAAGAGATGGAAGTTGCTCGGACTGATAGAGGGCAGAAGTGTCTTTTCAACTGAAACGAAGGACGGGCCGAGGTGGAGATGAAGCGGAGGTGATTTCAGATAAGACATCGTCTGTGTACATTGGGACAAGACGGTGTCGATTAGGGGCGCAAATGTTCAATTTTCATGAGATCTTCCTGACTCCCAATTGTGTCGAACTTTCCATTTTTGGAAGAGGCGAGAAAATTTGTGAAAGGAGCGGGAGAATATTCCGGCGGTGGCAAGTGGAAAAGAAGAAGAGGGAGCGTAATAGCACTGCTCTCTCCATTTGCTGCTGTAGAGAGGAGAAAAACTGAAAAAGTGGTTAGTGTAGAAGATAATTTGGAAGAGATGCACATAAACACCTTGATTGCTTAAGGTTAAAACAATTTATATAAATTTCTTTATCTCGCTTGCCGTTAGTCTATCTAGCACCTTTCGATTGGGGTCCGCCCTGGGGTAGACAGCTTGGGTTATTTTTTTAGTATCGAAGGCATCATAAATAATCACGACATATCCTATAACTTCATGACCATTAAACGCTTAACAATTTACACATTGAAATAATTGTGTTTATGATTCTACAACTTAATGTTGGTGCATCATATATAAATCTAAAACAGAAAAGCAACATTTTATACTTTCCATCTATAAGCAAAAATAATATCATCAAGTTGTACAATTTAGTAGGGCAAGGCAACCAAATTGAGCACTACATTAAGCTTTGGTTTGACAAAGAACACTTGCACCTTTTCAAATCCAAACTTCATCAATTCAACTGCTATCAAATAATTTCCAACTTCAATTGACTTATAAGCTAAAGCATGTCCACAAAATTCATTACCAAATCTGCTTTTCAATCATCTTATTGTGGTTGATCGCATGTAACTTCTTGCATCCCTGCAACCAATAAAAAAATGTGAAAACTACAATTATAATCAACGAAATAAATAAAAGATATTATCACATATAAGATCTGATATCTCGTTAATAAACTGAAATTATAGACCGAGTGTGTACCATTATCCGTACAACACCACTTGAGATATAATTTATATCTCCATATCAATTGCTCAATTACTAAAAAGCATTATGGAATTGAAAATCTAGTAAATATATTTCGTCAGATGCAAGTACATATGGACAAATACAAACTATCATCAGTGTAATTACTTTGAGTCTTAGCCCTATCAATTTTTTATTTTTATTTCTAAAACAAATATACTTACATGTATATGTGATAAATACCTTTAGCCCCCGTTTGAGCTCTTTTTTTTTTAGGGTAATGAGTTTTGTAATAGTGATTTCTAAAAAACTTGTGGTTAAAAAAAAAAAATTTCATGTGAGAATGTGTAGTTGAAAAATAGTTTTCAAAAAATGAGTTTTGATAAAAAAAAAAAAAAAAAGGGCTCAAACAAGGGCCTAACAAAATTAGACAAAACCTGAATACCTATACAGTGATAAATTAACTTCTTTTTTCTTAATTTGCTTGTTGCAAGGTTTCGGTGAATAAAAAATAAATAAAGAAATTAGAAGAACGGATCCACCAAGCAACATCCAGGATAAATAATAAATTATCAAAACATAAATTATGAAAATTTCAACAAGCGGCCTAGATTTTAGCCTAAACAAATTGAGAAAAAGAATTGTAATCTCCTCATAAAACAAAAGAACGAAAAAGAAATTGATGTGTAAGTTATTACCTAGCATATTGAAGACATAAGTAAAAGTATTGAAAAATCTTCTCTAGAATGGTTGTGCTTATCTTTGGAAAAGTCATTCCCCAACTAGGAATGGATTACAAACCGGGTTAATACGTAAAAAAATAAAGTTACACAATAATTTTTTTCTACTAAAAAAGATTTAATGGGCTGGGGGTTAGATCGGGCCTCCAGATCCGTCAATGTCCCAACCTCCACTTTAGCGAACTCCCTAAATCACCAACAAACTTTAAAAAAAATAATAAAAAAAAAAATATCACCATTTTACAATTTCTCTAAAAAAATTGTAAAGAGACAACAAACACAAAATAGCGAACCAACTCTTCTTCAATATGACATCAGTGTTTCGAAACAGATACTTCTAAAGTAATGGTATATCCTTCTTCCTATAATATTTAAACTATTAGCATCTATACCTTGCAAATTTTATGATGAGACACCATTAAAAACATTAACTACAATCTTACACTACATTATCGTCCATTCACTCTTATTGGCCATATAATTTTTAGCATGAGGCACGTCCCTATGTTTAAAATGGGAAATACGTAAGCCTAAAAGATCACCTCACTCGCTTTATTAGGAATAATATTCATTTAAGCGTTTTTACTTTTAAGTGCATGATATCGACATTTCCCCAAACTACATTCTAGTAAATTAAGACATGAATTCATAACACTACTCGAGTCATTCATCGAAACAAATATAAGTAAACCAAGTATTTGTTATAGAGATATAAGCATAATATAATTATTTACTTCATACCTGAACATGATATCAATCAATCTATCATCTACAAAATGAACAAAAAACGAAAATTAGACCAAGAACAATGAAAGCACAAGCGAGAACAATATGAATCATCGCTCAATCAATTACCACCAAAAATCCATTCAAATATATCACCCCTCATCAAGAAGCTCTTTGCATATGTGACCAGTGTCAACTGCTTCTAATGCTTTCTTATTCCCCTCATGTTGAAGTAGTCAAGATATGTGATCTTCTACATCCCTAATAACAAAATAATTAAATAAGTTTGCAACGTATGTACTTCATAAAATTCAAATGCATGAGACCTAAAATATGTACATGCATAGTACTGCAGACTGTTGACCTATGGTTGACGTCTCGTTTTGATTATCACAAACAAATCATGTTTATTACTAACAAATTGATTTTAAGTGGTCATAGTGATTATTGTACATGAATATATTTGATGGCACAAAGTTCGAGATCAAGAAAATTGCACACAAGCCCAAATGGAAACAAGCTCAAACAATCGAGGCCTTGGAGAATGATGTTGCAAATCCTGCAAAACTTGCCTACACAAAAATCGAGACACAAGTCGAAGTACAAATCAAGCAATGCACGTCAAGTTATTCAAACTAAGTACTTAGACGTTTCACGATTATATGTAAAGGTAAAACATTTTAATACTTGGCAATGTATCGTGATAAAGCTCAAAGTTTTGATTACATATTAATGTTTTATTCAAAACTATGTTTTCAAAGGTAAAAATTTGAAACAAGTATTTCAAATACAACTAACACCTTGAAAAATATTTTAAAACGTCCCTCTAGCATCAACATTTGATATATATTAAAACGAGGATGTTCCGGGCCAAATTGGTTGTACCGGACGTCCGGTAAAGCCAATTTTTGGCCAACGGTCATATTTCAAATGGTCCAATTTCTTGACAAAAAATAATGGCTATTTGATCATCCGGTACTGTACTGGACGTCCGGTAAAATGCGTCCGTTAGGACAAAACTTTTGACCGTTTGAGTGCTATAAATACCTCACTATTCCTCCACTTGCAACAACCATTCTTGAGCATTAAAGTGAGGCTTTTATTGATCTCAACTACCTTATTTTTTCCATCTTTAAGAAGATCAATAACATTAAATTCTTGAAAAACTTTTGAGTGATTGAATTTGTGAAAATCTTTTGTTCATCAAAAAGTTTTTCATATCAACACTTTGAGCTAAACTCATTGCCATCTATTGAAGTGTTTGCCTCTTCTCTTCTTGTTATCAATCTTGATTCTATCATTCATCAAGAAGAGAAGTTTTCACTTGTATATTCATTTTTGAATTGTGGGTCGTGTTGAGGTCCCGAAAAACTCAACATTGTAAAATGATCGGTGCTCATTGGTTGTAAGTCACCAAAAGCGTTGTAAAGGGTTGGATTGCGCCACAAGTCAATCAACATAGTGAAAAAGGCATTGCTCGTGATGGAGAGCTTGGTAACGGGGGACGTAGATCATTGCGTTGGATCGAACCTCCATATTATATCGTTTGCATTCTCTAACTCTTTTACTTAACGTTTTTACTTTGTGCAAACTTATTTCAATTATCTACGTGTCTATTTGTGTTTGGTTTGTTTCACTATCATTTGTGTGATCATTAGTTTAAAATCTTGTAGTGTTAACGAAAAAGTTTTAAAAATCAATTCACCCCCCCACCCTCTTGATTAGCCAATCTTATGCTTTCACAGACTACTCAACCTTTATTTTTTTCCAGATTCATATTGTCATTGTCCTTAAAATCACAATCCAAAACAATGACAAAGTGATAAGAATGAAAACAAAATGAAGAATCTTACTATAAAAAGCATCAACAAATTGAATAGATATGTAACAACAAAAAATTGAATACATTCATTAGTCGATTATAAGCTACAACATATTTTCTTAGACACCTTTCAAACAAAATAACAAAAAATAAGGCACTCTAAATTAGGGAAATCCCACAGATATTTGACATCTAGTAATTATTGATCCTATAAAATTATCAGCAAGCTTACGCCAAGTAGTCTTCAAAACTGATGTAATGAATATAAGAAGAACACCGGGAAGGACCAGAACTAGGTCACTGATTGAATTCCACGTGAAACAAGAAGGGTTGTGACGCCAATAACTAATGTAGGAAATGTGAATCAAAATGTAACCAAATGAACGCATGCCATTGGCTTGACATCAGGGTGAGGCTGCGGTTCATCAATAAACTTCAATGTCAAAATGATAAATATAAAAGTATAAATTATTACTCAATAGCACATAAAAAGAGGGGACATGTAGGGGCAAGGGCAAAGACAAAGGCAAAAGATGCTACCAACTATTGCTTTAAAATTGACAGTATTTGGCTTTCAGATAAGGGCTTCAAAGCAAATAAATGCAACTTTATTTTCCATCTTCAAATAATGAAGAAAAATGAATGTTAAAAATAAAAATTCAAACTTTAACAATCTACTGCATATTAATTAAATTAATTATGTTGATTAAATCATTGATCATAAGCAAGAAGATAGAAGGAAAATTTTATGTCAAATGCAATTGATAAAAGAATATGTATCTCAAAATGTTAGTTGAAACTTCAATGAAAATGTTATTGGTAGCAAAAAAAAAAAAAAAGTGTACGCGCCAGCGAACACGATGTCCTCCGCGCTGCACGGACAATTTTTTTTTCTTCTAAATTTAGCAACAACACTATTATTTAACGCTATCAAATAACAAGATTTTCTTGCATAATTTACGCTATTACGAAATATATACTCTCTTTTCTTTTAACAAGATCAACATGAACTCTTCCCTTGCAGGGTTTAGAAAATCTTCATTGTTTTTAATTTTTTTATGACGGCTCTCAATTTTTCTCCTCCAAGATGAATATAAAACCAATTCACCAACAATAGTCAACTACAGAACCCACATTATTTTAACTCAGAAAAGGAAAAAAAGTGACAAGCAGACAGGGGCGGACGCAGAAGATTTTTGTTAGGGGGGCACACTCGAACTTGCAAAGAAGTTGGGATAAATTTTACACTCGAAAATTTACGTAAAAAAAAAAAATCCTATCCCATATAATTTTGCATCCGAAAATTTACATGGGATATGACTTTTTCGGATGTAAAATTTCGAAAATTTTTTATGTCATGTTCCATATAAAGTTTCCTAATAAATGATGAAAATTACATTGAAGTGTATCGCAAAAATAGTAAATTTTAATGAAATAATTGATTTTTTTTGAAAAAATGCGAATTAGACGTTTTTCTTTAAGACTTACGTTTAACATATTTTTAACTATTTTCGATATCTATTTGGACTATTCGATATACCCATAATGTAGTTATCGAAATAAGCTTTGAGATTACATAAGCAATTTGTAGATTTGATTAGCATACAATCGTCGGTAAATTTTTAAAATTAGCATGTTATCGAAATTCAATTTATTATGATTTTGCCCCTGTTTGGTGGAAATTAAAATCAAATTTGTAGTAAATTTTGATAAAAGTTAAAACATTTATGGATTCTATGAAATATATTATTAAAATTTATTGTAAACTTTGATTTAGATTAAAATTTAGATTTCAATCGATACCAAACACGAAAAGGAAAAAAAATAAAGTTAGGGGGGCACGTGCCCCCCCAGGACCCCCCTGTGTCCGCCCCTGGAAGCAGATGAACATTACCCACTGCCAAGAAAGGGAAAAGAGCCTGTTAATTTTCTGTTACATAATTTTTCTTTCCACATCCTTTACAAGGAGTTAAAAATCAAAAACTACAAAATGCCAGCTGATTCCTTTCATCAAATCTATTTGCAGGCCAAATAAAATCAAATTATAGACTCAATTAACTTCATGAGCTAAAAACCATTCTCAAACATTCACGGAATTTAACTTCTTTACACATACAGTGTATCCCAATATCCAATTTTTTTACGAATTAGACACAAGAAACAATTTTAATTAATTCCCAAATCATAAAAAATCTCACAATCAATTCAAACTTTGGACTCAATCAGATATTCACATAATTGTAAAGACCCATAGAAGAAAAAATAGAAAAAGGGCACCTCGGGTTCTTGATCTGGCGTTTGAGATGATGGGGAGTCCCGAAAAAATCTTGATAGTGTTTCCGAAACTTTATCTTTTATTGCATGCATGTTTTTTGTTTCTAATTTCTATATGCACAAAATCAGACTAAAAAATGATGAACTTAAGAATGTCCAACACCCATATTTAGATTTTAACATTCGTATAATATGCATAATTGTGCTAGAGAGGGAAGAAAGTTTCATGTGGAAAATAACGGAGGAAAAGGAGAGCTAGATGGAAAAGAGCACCGACTATTCTCATTAAGGTAAACGCGCAAATTTAGGGAGATTGTGAAAGAAATAAAAAAGAACTTGGTATAAAGAAGTTGTGTATGGAAATGGAGAAAACCGCAGTGGAGGTGATCATTGCGCGAAAGTGAATGAACGCAAAAATATTGAATTAAATCGACGACGAGTAATAGCAACACGTGGCTGTCAAGTTTTTTGGCTCCTTTATATTGTAGTGAAAATTATTTATTTTTCATACTCATCTTTAATCACACGTTCATACGATAGAATATTTTTATATATTTTTCCACGCCTTTAATCACACTTTGGGGGTTGACTTGGGAGGGGGTTTTAACCGTTTTAATTTTGGATAATTGGATATAGTATCACTAGTGTTATAACATTGATTTAAGTAATGCTAAGTGATAGACTCGGTGGATTAATTAATTCATTTAATTATACATCATATTTAATCTCACATAAACTGATGTTTTAATACTAATGATATTAAATAACATTAATCTTAGCGCAATACCCCTTGCTTGTTTTGTAGAACATTCCTTAGTCTTTCATTTTGGTGCAAAGCTCCCCTAAATCATTCAAACGTTGCGGAATACCCCCTTAGGCCCTTTCATCTATATCCACTAGCTTACCCATTAAAAATATTTAACATGGCCAAAATGAATTTAAATTCAAAGAAAATTTATGTCTGTCTTTTCAAATTCAATACACTCACTTATTGCACCGTTTATTTGAAATATTGGCTGAGGGAGAAGCCAACAAGCAATCGTGGCACAGAAACTTAGGAATCGATAAAAAAAAAAAATCAAAATCAAAATCAGAAATCATTTTTCACGGTTTTATTCACTAGAGAAGTATCCGCACACTATTATCTTGAATTCTACTATTATGCAATTTTTTTTGACTCTATTGGTTTGGACGATGTTTCGTGATGGATTAAGGGTTGTACTCTATTTATTTCTTTTGTTGATAATGTACAATTTAGGTTACAATGCTCAAAGTTTACCAATTCAAAATTGTATTCCCCAAAGTTTAACAATTAAATTTTATTATTATCATGGTTGATTTGCACACAAACGTTTGATCGATAGATTTGTTGTGATTCTTTTTCAATACACATGTGAAAAATTAGAATCAACTCATTGGGAAATCAGAAAAGTTGGTAGAACACTTTTCATTACAATGCTACATGAAATAAAATACATTAGAATGCAAACGTTAGTGGTATTGTGCCAATTGCCCGTTTAATTTATCTGGTAGAGCATTAAACCATTTTGCAAGCCTCTTGTCCTCTTATTATTATTATTTTTTTTTTTCTCTCTTACTTCTTTTTTGTTGTAAATATGTAAAATAAAGTTAAATTGTTTTTGAAATTATAAAGTAATGAAAATTTATTTTTAAGAACAATGCTATCTAGCACTATTGGTGCTAGATCATCAATTAAAAGTGAATTATGTGATTCATTTAATTGTATATTTCATTTAGAGCATGTTTGGAGGAATTCTCAAAATCAGTTTTTTTTTTTAGCGTTCTTGGTCAACTGGGGCCCACATGTGAGAGATTTGGTCAAGAAAAGTGGCCGAAAATTGTTGGAAATGGTGGCCAACGGTCATATAATTGATTTTTTTCGCCTAAACCTTCAAATAGACTCTTAATGATACTTATTACTGATGTTGTAACACCAGATGTTGTAACACCAGTGGAGTTAAGTAATATTACCCTATTTTAAATGTGCATAGTGTTGAACTTACAATTTTTATTCACTTTTCAACTTCACATTACACCTGATTCAATAACTTCTAACCTCAAATGCCATTGACAAGCATGGAGTTAATACAAATTATTACCATGTTATTTCTTAAGTGTCAGTTTTAACCTTTTTTTATTTTTTTTATTTTGCTAAGAATGTATTTTGAAATAATAAATTGATGGAAAATGTGTGATTAAAAAATAAAAAATAAAACGTTTTGAATTTGCGTGTAATATTATTCATTGAAAAATGCGTGAATGAAAAGAAAAAAAATATATATATATATATATATATTAGAAATAATGGTGATCAAATAAGTACTAAATATTTATTCCATTTGTCAAATGGCAAACATCAACGTGCAAACATGGATTAAGAAACTGTTTGGTCCATGTGGTCTCATGGAATGACATTATTTTACACAAAAATAAAAGTTATTTATGTAGCCATCAGTCCAGGCCAGGCTAGGCTAGGCTAGGCTAGTAGCAGCAAGGAGAACATAATTATAATTTATAGAGGACCAAGCATGGTTCAATTATAAAACATGAAATTTAAAAAGTTATGCGTCCATCTGGAGGAAAGCAGCAATTTTTTCCATCATCTCAATAGCCTTGGGGTTATCGGGATGAATCAAATTGAAAACATGGTCTTCCCCCTCAACCTCCTCAATCACTGCACCGCCACTCCAACCACTCTTTAACAACGACTCCAGATAATAAAATCCTCTGTCTTTCAAAAAATCTTTCCCAGCAACAAAAATCAACATTCTTCTGCAACCCAGGCTTGAAAGTCTTGGATCCATAGCCGGGTTCACCATCGGGTCATCCAATCCTTCACTGTTCGGATACATGTCAAGCCAAAGTTTTTGATATAGAGTTCTCTTGATGTCGTCTTTAGCTTCATTCCCAATTGGAATCTTCCCCAAGAAATATGGACAGTTTAGGAAAACCCCACTAAGTTTTACGGGGAATTTATCATTTTCCAACCCGACCCGCATAGCCATGTTGTGTACAATGTTGGCACCAGCACTATCTCCACCCAAGTACACTTTTTCAAAATTAACATTCTCGTTAAGCCAAATCTCATCCCCGTTACCTTTATAGTGAGAAGCAACCCAATTGAGTGCAAGCCATGAATCTTCATAAGCAATTGGGAGTAGGTTTTCGGGAGCCAATCTGTACTCAATTGACACTGCGATTACACTAGATTTGGCTACAAGTTCGCTCAAAAACCCATGGTATGTTGGCGAGAAGGCAGATTCTGTGACAAACCCACCACCATGGATGTAGATCAAAAGAGGAAGTCTGCGATCCAATCTATTTGGTGCGAAAATCCGAACGAATACATTGAATTCGGGCGAAATCTTAATATCTTTCGATTTGACATCAGGGGATGCTGGAACTCTTTCAGTTCCAAAAAATCTCTCAATTCTACGAGATACACGTACGAAGGGATAAATGTCGTATTCTATGTCTGTGGAATTTATGGCAGTGCGTATTAGAAGATAATTTCAAATAATAATTAAAAAAATAATGCAATTCATCGCCATTTGCAGTGATCATCAACAACGGTGATCGGTGGCACTAGCATCAGCCAAAAAAAATAAAGAGAAATTTGCATAATAGTCCTAAACCTTACACGAGTTACATTTTAGTCCCTACCTATGAACAGGAGCTTTTCTCAAACAATCCAGCTACAAGGTTGGGGCATAAAAATGTGCCTTACGGTAGGTCTGAGATCAAAATGCAACTCGCGTGAAAAGTTTGGAGACCTCTACTACTAATTTTACTTTTAGTTAAATGTAAAATATAATTATAGTATAATCCTAAAAATACCTGAATTGTCCACCTCCAAACAGGTGTTAGAGGCTTGACCAAAGAAAGGATACGAGGATTTTTTCAACTGGAACGAAGGATCTGAAGAAGAGGAGGAGGGGAGCACTGGTGTCTCCATTGTTGGTTGAAGAGAAGAAAATTTGTGGTTAGTTGACATCTCATTGAGATGAGAAGACAAGAAAGACTGATATATATAGCTTGGAGGGCTTGAGGATTATGATGCATTTGTTCGATGGCCATTAGTTGGCAAAAATAAAGTTTTGAAAATGAGTATATAGAAAAAATGAGTTTTGAAAGATGATGTAGAATATGGCAAAAAATTGGTAGGACGTGCAAATTGGAAAATATTAAAATAAACGTACCTTGATCTCGTGGAAATTGAAGCACTCCAATATCGTCGCTGGTTTTAGTAACAAATTGGATTTCGATATTTAAAATGGAGAAAGTTAATCTTTTATAATTTCTCTATTGTTATATAATAACTAAAACCTTCAAAGTCATTGTGAAATACTCCTATGAAGTCAAGTTGGGAATATTAACGACTTTGGCCATGTATGTTGTAGATTCTTTTCCAATTTTAATCACAATTATAGCCGTTGAAACCGCAAAAGTTGACCCATTGTGTGATGCTAGCCCCCGCTTAACGTTCCAAAAATTGATTAAAAGCTGAAAAGAATTTTTTACCAGACGGTCCCTTAATTTTACAGAGTTCAATGGGTAAGAAACGTGATGGTTTAACAAAAAGTTAAAATGAGTCTTTGCTCAGAACTATATATTTTTAACAAAAAATATAAATTATGTTCCTTTCTAGGGTTGTCAACGAGCCGAGCCTGAGCCGAAAAAAAAAGCTCGGGCTTGGCTCGAGCTTTTTTGTTCCGAACTTTTTTTTGGCCCGAGCCGAGCCCGGTCAAAAAAAATAAGATTTGGCTTGAGCTTTTGGTCCGAGCCTTAGCGGGCCGAGCCGATTTTTTTATTTTTTTTAATGTCAAATCTACATTTTTTACTTAAAAATTTAAAATTTGTACGGTTTATACGTATTATAAATTAAAGAAAAATGTTCGGTCTCAACTCGAGTTTTTTTATGCCGAGCTTTTTTGGGTTCGAGTCGAGCAAAACCTAGCCAAAAAAATGAGGCTCGACCCGAGCCTTGGCTCGTTGTAACCGAGCCCGAGCCGGGCCAATCTCGAGCTTTTTCCGAGCCGAGCCGTCCGATCCGGCGATCTTTTTTGCCATCCCTATTCCTTTCCCAAATCGGTGCAAGTGAGTATTTGTTACTTGAGCAATGAGTAATAAGTTGGGGTCAGTAATGCAATTATTCCTTCCAATATAGATGCAGATAAGTGGCTTCCGAAACATGGATTGAAATTTTTTTTTATTTCATTTTGAAAGATAATGTTTATTGAATGATTTAAAAAATAAATTAAATTACCTTGTAATTCTTATATATATATAGAGAGAGAGAGAGCACATGGATTGAGATTATTTAACAGAGGATGATACAATGTCAACTGCAATTATCACTTAAAATATACAAATGGACATGGATTGAGATGATTTTTTTGTCTCTTTTGTTGAAAAAAATATTTATTAAATATTATATAAATATCTTATGATTTCTAAATGTATATGTGGTAGCAAAAGAAACAATGTCAACTGTAATTATCCCTTAGAATATAGATATGCACATGGATTGAAATTATTTAGTAAAGGTGGTAACAAGGAAACAATGTCAACTGGAATTATCATTTACAGTATAGATGCGCACATTAATTGAGATTATTTTCTGTAATTTACAATGTAGATGTTCACATGGATTTAGATTACTTTTTGTCATTTATGAAAAATAATATTTATTGTTGACCTCGAAAAATGCACATCCACGTGGCCAACAAATCTCGGATTTTCTCACATTCACGTAAGCCCTTAGTCTTGCATATTTGGACAAATCGTAAGTCGCACTTGGCTTTCTCCGAAGTGGGGAAAGACGGAAACCTACACTCCGATGATCAAGTCAGGCAATGTATAAGTTAAGGGGGTGCGAGACGTGTTAGGAACGTGAACCACTATGTATTGAAGTGTGAGATCCGGTATGGGGGGAGAGAGAGAGAGAGAGATTACAATTTGAATGTATAAAGTTTCATTACCTCCAAATGACACAATATGTGAGCTTTTATAGTAGTAGATAAGATATGATAACTTTTAGATGAAATAATAAGTGGTCTTATGTTAACAGCTAAGACTCTCTTTTAAATGTCACGACAGACTTTAATGATTCTTAAAAGCAGCCAACTTAATGCCATGGTCTGACTTTCAATATGTAAACTAACAATTTGACCTTTATGTCGTATTGCAGTGAATTGTCACATAAATCAATCAATGGTAGATCGCACGTGGAATATTTTTTGAGAAAAGACTCTTAAGGTGATGTGAACTCAAAGTCTCATAAGTGTCTCGTGAATGTGAAGTCCAGGAGCTTAGAATCTATCTGCAGCACACCTGGCACTTCGGCTCGATCATTAAGGATCGGCCATTGCATGACCTCGAACGAAGTGGTGCATCACCTCGGCTGGTAGAGGTGACGTGGAGTGTAGGCCACGTTGGTTTGCCCAATTCATTGCTACGTTGGGTATGATTTGGATCGTCTTCATGAGAGGCTTAACATTTATTAAATATAATCTAAATTATATTGTGATTTCAAAATGTATACCGTGGTAGCAAAAGAAACAATGTCAACAGCAATTATCCCTTACAATATAAATGTGCACACGGATTTGGATTATTTAACAGAGGAAATGTCAACTGGAATTGTCACTTACAATATGGTTGTGCACTTACAATGTAGACGTGCACGAGGATTGAAATTATTTTCTGCAATGTTATTAAATAGGCCCAGCCGTCCAATTTGATTGGTAAAATTGGGAATCTCAGTTATGTGTTAATCGAATTTAACAAAATTGCTAAAAAATCACTAAATCGATCGGTTAAACCGTTAACCGATGAACTGGTGACGGTTTTCCCATTTCTTCGAACTATTGGGGAGACTTTCAATGTGGGATTCCAACATTTATGTTTAATTGCTCAAAAAAATTATTTTCCAGATGTTTGCATGTTGATTTTCAATTTTAATTTGATTTTGATCCCAACAAAATTAAATAGAAATGTTCACCTCAATCTTTTTGTTTATTCAATTTTTAAATTTAACTTAATATTAATTCATTATTAGCTAAAACGATTTCAATTTCACAAACAAATTATTTCAATATATAGATTGTTAGTTCTTAAAGTGTCGAGATTAATTGTATAATAATAAATCTAATTAGCCAAAATAGATTTTTATTTACTTTGAATTAGTAGTATGAAAATTAACTGGAGATGGATTAAGGATCACAATCCGATAATTCAATTAAGACCGAAATTCGATAATCCATTAATTAAATAGAGCAAATAAAGATATATGTCGATCCAATTCATAACATCCCGATCCGTTATAATAATATAATATATTATATTATACATATTACCACATAATTTATTATACACACAAATTTTTATTTTTCATTTTTCATTTTGAAACATGTATTATACATTATGACTTTTATGAAGAAAATAGATCTGCATGGTGACGATGATGATGCATTGCAAGTGATAAAAGTGTGTTGAAGTTAATCTGTTTAATGGTGGTGGTGGTGGTGGTGGTGGTGGTGGTGGTGGGGGTGGGGACAGTGACGGACCCAGCACCTGGTCAACCCCCGTGGTCGTACGTGCTGGGTCCGTCGGAAGTTGCAAGTTCTCGCCGCTGAGTTGCATTTCGTCGAGGAAGAAGAACTGAAGACAGAGAGCTGCTGAATTTTTTTTCCTCCTTTCTTATATTTCAATTTTTTTGGTCCTTATTTAAAAAAAGGCCCATTAGTGATTAGCATACCCAACAAAACCAATTACCCATTGTTTGTCCGGCAGAGAGGTGGAGAGTAGACGACTGAGGATTACGAACGAGGGCGAAATTGAAGGTTGACGATTACCCATTGACTGTGACTGTGGTCGGTGGTCGGAGGTTGGTGGACTGCCGGCTGGAGCTTCGAAATCGAAGGTATAACTGTACAACGAGGTTGAACTTTCCGCTCTTGGGATGGGTATTGTTTTCTCTCTCTCTCCACACACACACACACACGCATTAGATTGGTGACTTACTTTTGTTGTGGGATTCAATATAGTTGTCTTTCACTTACAGCTGCATTTGGTTGATTAATACGATTATGTGGTTGGTTAGGTGCAAATCTATTACTGATATAGGGATATGGTGTATTGCTGTGAGCTGTAGGAAGCTAAAATTGCTTAGCTTGAAATGGTGTTTTGGTGTTGGTGATTTGGGGGTGGGATTAATTGTTGTCAAGTGTAAGGAAATTCACAGTTTGGATCTTACTTTACTGGTAATACTGCTGTTCTTCAGCATTATGATTTTTTATATTTCTTCATTTAATTCAGAATTTATAGGTATTACTTGTTGGTATTATTATTATTATTATTTGTGATTTATGAATTATGAGAAATGATAATTTTTGTTATATTATTGTAATTCGAATGAGTTATGATTTATGAGTTATAATTTTGATTTGTGAACTGCGATTTGGGAATTTAGGTTTTTAGGAAATTAGAGATGAGTGAAGAAAAAATAATGAAGAAGAAAAACAATGTGTACACTGTACATTGTTTTTTAAAGACGTAGCAAATATGAAGTTTAAAAAAGAATTAGTATTATGTTCCCATCGTCAACGTTGACCGGTCAACGTCCGTCGTCCGCCCGGGCTGAACTCTAACGCTGGGTCCACCCCTGGGTGGGAATAGGGTGTACTGTGTGGTGGCAGTAGTGTTGCATTGTAGTTGACGAGATTTGTGACTAACTGTGTTATATGTGACCAGATTTATTGTATGTGACCATACCAGTGTTATCTATGACCAGACCGTCTGTCTAATTTGTGATTGTATATAACTAAGTCATTAACATGTGTTATGTATAATTAATTGTGACCAAATTTGTATTCAGTGTAACCGTTCATAACCAAATCAGTCTAATTTGTATTACTGCTAATCTAGTCACAAAAAGTCACAATGAAGACAGAATTGGTTACACTCGATCACAATAAATACATAATTGGTCACAGAAGGTCACCACAAACAAATCTGCACACACCAAAGACTAACACCACATTCAACAACCACTCACCACCACCACCACTTTCACCTTACTTCTACCTTCACCTTATAATCCACAACAACAATCACCATCACCATTATTCCACCAACACCTTCAACAAACACCAACCATCGCCACCATCGGCATCACACCATTAATAGAACTACCACCAACAATTTCAAAAAACACAAATCTCGAACTATCCACCGTGTTACTATGCTTTGCCTCGACATCGAAACATCGTCGCCATTCTTCTCTTCGTCGTCGTCAGCCGACACCCCACCACCAAAACCACCATTTCCACTACCCACATTGTCGAAAATAGAGTCATTAATCTCAGATCCACCTCCAACGGTGAGCTTCTCCATATGTATACAAGTAGAAAACAAGTCGTACTCCGATCCCATCTCCTCAACACTTCCTATCGGCGCGTCGAACAAGTCCGACAATAGATCATGATCACTTGGTAGTCAAAAATCCACCTCATAATGCGCTCTCCAGTGATGGGCTAGCCATGTTGCCCCCGAAAAAACAGCATCTGATTCAACGAATACTTAGAGAAGAATCTAAATATAAGGTAGTGGAATAGAAGAAGGTTGGTGAGTGGGGGACGCTCCTCACCGAGCGGTGAGTTGTCGGCAGCTCTCACAGTGCCTTAATGTGGGTGGTCGTCGAAGTGATGACAAATATACATCCCATGTTTGGTACACATTAAAATTTTCATTTTCATTATTCTATTCATTTCCAACCACACATTCTTCAATAAGATAATATTTTTCATCACATCAATAACTTTTTTTTTCAACCACACATTCTCCATCAATATACTATTTCAGAATACATTCTTCCAAAATAATATAGCTCAAACACACCCACAATATATATAGAGGGAGAGAGGTGGTAGTGATAGTGGGTGTGGGTGTGGAAGTTAGGAATTGGCCAGGGTGGTTGAGTTATTGGTAATATATTTGTTTAATATATTATTAAGTTAATAATTTGTAAGGATTAATTGTAGAAAATCCCTTTAAAAAAGTTTCCATTTGCAATATATTCTACACCTATTGAAATCGCAGAAAACCTCCATAATTGAAACATTTTGTGCAAAAAACTCCTATTGTCAGATTTCTTGTTAAAAAAATAAAAATATCAAATTAAAGTAATAATTACAATTTTAGTATCTAAGTTTTTGTTCTTTTATAAATTATACCTAATTTTTTTATGTACCACTCACAATTCCAAATTTCTAGAATTTTATTTTCCACCCCACCACACCCCCCACTTTATCTTCTTTCCCAAAACTTTATTATTTTATTTAATCCCTCCCAAAGTCCTCTTAAATCTCTCACTTCAAATTCATCATTTCTTCTTCTCATTAACAACGAAAAATCATAATCAATACATGCATATACAAAATTTAATAGAGACAATATTCATATGCGCTCAAATAAGTGCAATTTAACTATTTTATATTGAAATTAAAATAAATTTAGAACACATATATAGTGGATGAACGTATACTTGAAAGTAGTGAGAGAGAGAGAATACTCACTATAACCTATTGATTTTTGAATCACACTTTAACTAAGTTCCTGTAGAATGAAATGAAAAGAAAGACAGAAAAAGATATACATTATAACTATTTCTATGTCGAGTGTACATATAAGTAGAAAAATGAAAACACAAACTAAATAATATCTATGTAAGAAACTTCAAATTGATAGTCAAAAGCACTTTTCTTAGCTCCTAAATCCCTTACCCCAAAGATCCCTATTTGGAATGAGAAGAAATGATAAATTTGGGGTGATGGATTTTGGAAGAGATTAAAATAAAATAATAAAGTTTTGAGAAAGAAAATGAAGTAGTGGAAAATAAAGTTTTAATGGTTTGGGATTGTGGATGGTACCTAAAAAAAAATTGATGTAATTTGTAAAAGAATAAAAAATCTGAATACTAAAATTGCAATTATTACTTTTTAATTTTGACATTTTTATTATTTTTAATGAAAAAATTGACAGTATGGAGGTTCTTCGCACAAAATGTTTCAAATAGTGGATTTTCTGCGGTAGGGGGTATATTACAAATGAAAATGTTTGTAGGAATTTTCTACTATTAATCCTAATTTATAATTAAATCTGAATTTTGAACTTAACCCCCTTTATTTATGAAAACTAATCTTTAATAGTAGGATTTTGGGTAATTTTTCTTCTTCTTTTTTTTTTTTTTTTGGGAAAAAAAAGAGGCCCAAACGAAAAGGCCTAAAATTAAAAAATGGCCCAATCCACTTCTTGTCATCTTCCACACATGAATCCCTATCCTGCAAATTCCGACCATGACTGTTAATTCCTCCTTGGCACCTGGTGGAGACTGTAAATTTCAACGGAGCTAGCACGGGCAACCACGTCCCTTGTCGGGTGCTGTCTTCGCTATTGATATCAAGTCATGTGATTATATTGCCATCACGATTTTTATTTGATACACAACATTTTAATTGCAATTAATCTCATTAATATTTGCTCATTGTAATAATTATTTTCTTAACTTCTTTATTCAAATTCTTATCTTCAACATTTCATTAAGAAGTACGTTTCACCATTGATAATGATTTACATCGAAATATTTTTTTCATACTTTGATATGAGGTAAAAAAGTACTTTTTCTTACCTCTTTTTTTTTTAAAAAAAAATACGATGAAAAAATAAGTTGTTTTATGTAATTTCGACGAATTTTTGAATATAAAACTATTATCAAATACAACACGTGTTATTAATGAAAAGTTTGATGATAAGAATTACATGAAAATTTGTTAGGAACATAAGTGTAATAATGAGAAAAGATTAAGAATATTAACTGCAATTAAAATGTGGTGTACGAAATAAAAATTGTTGTGCGAATATAATTATCCTATCAAGTCATGCTCTACATGCTACACATTGGAGGTCCATCCAATAAAAAAGGAAAAAAAAAAAAAAAGGACCCAATACTTAGGGCCGGACAAAACCAAATCCGAACCCGAACCGAATCAAGCGGTTCTTTATAAGTTAAATACCCGAACGAGTATCTGAATCGAGAATCGATGAATTTAAGTCGGTTCTCGGTTCTAGATCAAGAACTGAAGAACCAAATCTAAATAATTTTTTAATTTTTTATATTGAATTAATTAAATTATTTTAATTTTTTCTAAACAAATTAGCAAATTAATAAAATAAACCAGCCAAGTCCAGCAAGTTAATTTTTTGTTAGCTCAACATTTGAGCCTTGTCATTCTCCTTTACATTCCAATTTCATTAGGTAAATAGCGTCAATTCCCGTATAAACCCAAATCATTTGATAATTTTAAAACCTACACCAACATTCCCAAATCGATTTTGAAGCTCCTTCATTTTACCGACGGCAGTAGCTACTAATTAAATCAAATAGTTGGTAAGTATTACCAATACTTAAAAATATTTTATTTTTATAACTTTTAATTTATATTTCATTTTTTATGCAAATTGCTTGAAGTAAATGAATTATTGATATGAATCACCGATATATTAATATTAGTATTTACTTTTTGATATTTGTATATATTGAATTAATCTTATTTGACAGCTTGTTATTTATGTTTTTAAATTGGGTTACATTAATTTGTAAAAGTTACAAATGAACATGTCATTAGTTATATTTATGTAGTGTTGTTGTAAATATTAAAAAATTTAATTATGGTACGGAACCGAACCAAATCGAACCTGAATGGTTCCATAATTATATTTGGACCCGATGATTTCATTTATTAAATATCCGAAAATTTTGGATCGGTTTGGTTTTGAAGAGAACCGAACCGACATATGTCCCGCCCTACCAATACCCAATAAAAGTTGGTAAATTAAATAAATTTATTCGGAAAGGTTTGTTATATTAGTGTTTGTAATAAAAAAAATCGAAATAAAAATATAAGTTGTTTCGAGGAAGTCTTTGCCTCCGTTTAAATTTTTGAAAAACTCGAAACTTCAATACACAATTGTGTTTGCAACAAAATACTCGGGGTGATATTTTCATTGTAATTAATGTTTGTATATTCAAATGAAGATATAAAGTGGTTGGCTTGTGAATTCCCACAACATTTTCCAAGATATACACATTTTTGTTTGACATGTTAAAAGACTGTTTGGTAGGGCTACTAATCAGATTAAAATTGAAAATATGATCGTTGTTGGGTCTCATTCGTTTAATAAAAGTTAACAATAACGATTGATTTTTCAATTTTAATCCGATTTTAATACCTACCAAACACCCTCTAAAAATTAAAAGGAAATAAGTCCAATAAAAAAAGCTACCCTAGCCAAATGCTCATGAACATAGATTTCTCTGATCACGAATAAAACTTTATTGATATGGAGTATTTATGATTTTGAGAATTATATTATGTTGAAAACTTTAAAAAATGCACGACGTTCCTAAGAAAAATCATTCAAATTCATAAGCTTTTACGTATCATGTTGACCAGGGACGAATCTAGGAATTGGACTAGCACAGACGGAAATTCTCATAATTCACAAATTAACAAAAGCTGAAAAAAAAAGATACAAATTCTCATTTACTCATTTATCATAAATTCATTACTAGCAAATAACAAATTAACAAAAACTGCAAAAAAAAAAAAAAAAAGGAATACAAATATACAGTCCAGAGGTTACACCCATCACTTAAATTCTCATTTATCATAAATTCATAATTTATTAATAACAAATAACAAATTAACAAAAATTGAAAAAAAAAAAAAAGAATACAAAAACACAAATATACAGTCCAGGGGCTGCACCCATCACTGAAATTCACATTTATCATAAATTCATAAATAATAATAGCAATTAGCAAATAACAAATTAACAAAAACAGAAAAAAAAAAAAAAATGAATACCTGATAAAGTGATCCACTCCAGCGGCCCAGCCCAAAATGCCAAAACCCAAGCCTGCGAGTGCGAGAAGGAACCTCCAGGCTCCAACACAGTCCAAAAATTGCAGCCCAGCAGCATCCAAAAAGCCCAAAAACTCGCAACCCACAGGCACAACTCGCGTACTCCAACCTCCCTCCACTCACAGCTCACCAGCCACCCAGACACAACCAGCCACTGCCAGCCTTCACAATCACAAAGCTCCACCGCCTCCACTCTCCAGCCACCATAGGTCCGTCCACAGCAGTCGGCAGCCTCCTGCTCCACCGTCCTCCACAATTCCACTCGAACCACTCCTCCTCAGTCCTCAAATTAAATTCGCCCAAAATTTTCACCAACAATCGGGACGTGACCCCAGAAGAAATGAGATGAATTGACATTGGATTAATTGGAGTTAATTTGTACCAATTTATCTAGCAAAACCTTAACCGGCCATGGATTGTGGATTGGGCTAAACATTGGGCTTTTTTTTTTAAATGAGGCCCAATTTTTTTTTAAACTTCAGCCCAACAGCAGGAAGCCCTTTCTCCCCTCTTTCTTCTGTTCATTTTTGCATCTTCTTCTTCCCGGCTTGTGGTCCCTATGCTCGGCGGTGTCTGAAGTTTTCGACGGCCTAGCACGGGCGGCCGCGAGAGTTGGCCAGGTGCTGGGTTCGCCACTAATGTTGACAATCGTTTTCTTTAAAAAATTTAAATTCAAATGCGTGTTTTCGATAAATTGAGAGTCGTGTGATCCCTTCCAAAAATATTTCTATTGCATTCAAGTCAACCTACCGTTTCACACTTTAATGAGCCGCTTAATATTTTTGTGATCGTCTTCACTCGTATTTTTTAATGACTTTGTTTTGTTAACTGTTTGTCATTAGGAATGACAATGGGTGAGATTGTAATTATCATATCCATTCATCGAGAATTTTGGGGACATGGATTGATAATCTTTCAATTACTATCATGTTTAATTATTTTTAATCTTGTAAATATAATTTTGAAAAACATAAGAACAAAATAAAAAGACTTGGGTGGATTCGGAGAATTCGAGAAGGATCGGGATGAAGAATTTTACAATCTCTATCAGTCATAGCACTACATCCTAGACATCTTGAGCGTTGATGAATATATTATTTTCAAGTTCCGTATTGTCTGCACCTAAGTGAAACTATCTTTTGGGGGACATAACTTTCACGTGCTTTATCTTGTCTTTGCATCTTTGCATGATTTCATCTTTTTCACTCAAATCAATTTCCTTTAAAACATTTTCTTTCCTCCAATTTTCCACATTTGCCATCGAATGAACCAATTAGGATGGTCATTTTTGTATATTAAATTTGAAGAATCGGGGTATTTTGGAACTTCAAACTTTCAACGCCTTCTTTGAATTGTAAATGCTCTAACAATTTACCAGTACAATGTCATTTTTAAACAATTGTGCTACACAAACAGATTCAAAGACGGGCTCAAAAACGGGGGACATGTGTCAACATATGATTGAACATTTTGGAAAAAAAAAATTCAAACAGGTATTGCCAAGTCAGTCTAATCATTATTTCCCCGTCTTTGAGACTGTTCAATCAGCGTTATTCTTTTTTTTCTTCTATTGTTGTAAAATGAGAAGTCTCATTAAAATGTGACTTTAATGAGAACCATAATTTCCACGGGAAAATGGGGACCAAAAATAATTTAAATCCATGTTTCACGTGTAATTTGGTAGCATCTAAAGTACAATGTCAATGCTAGTATTAGCTCCCAACTTATTCCTCGAGATACTCTGGGAGAGTTTTGGGGCTTATGACTGGGAGGGAAAGGTTTGGGACTGTAATAAGCCCATCTTTCTCTTCCTTTAAATTAAGATTCACTCATTCATATAATAAAATATTTTATATATAAACTCAATTTTTTTCCTACTTTTAGCCACACGCTCTTCAAAAAATATTATACAAAACATTATTTTATTTTTTCCAATTTCTCTTTATAATGGTCATAAAACGGGGTAGGATTGGGGGTTGACTTGGTAGGGGGTCTTAACGGTTTTAACGTTCGATAATTGGCCCAAGAAGTATCACTAGTGTTATAATATCAATTTAATTAATGCTAAGTGACATGTTCAATGAAATGAAGAATTAAGCGATTCATTTAGTTATACCTCATATTTAATGACACATAGATTGATGTTCAATAACGTTAATCTTTGCACAATACCCCTAGCTTGTTTTGTAGAATATTCCTTAATCTTCTATTTTGGTGCAAAACTCCCCTAAATCATTCAAACGTTGCAAAATTCTCCCTTTGGCCCTTTCGTCTATATCCATTGGTTTACCTGTTAAAAATATTTAACATGGCCAAAATGAATTAAAATTTAAAGAATATTTCAGTCTCTTCAAATTCAAACCACTCACTTTTTGTCCCATTTATTTGAAACGCTAACTGAGAGAGAAGCCGACAAGCAATTGTGGCATAGAAACTTAGGAATAGATAAAATTAAAATAAAATAAAAATTCAAAACCAACAATCATTTTTCACAATTTTGTTCGCTAGAGAAGTATCCACACACCATTATCTTGTACTCTCCTATTCTGCAATTTTTTTTTTTTTTTATTTTTTATTTTTATTATTATTATTTTGAATTCTATTGGTTTGGATGACGTTTCGTGCTGGATTAAGGTTTGTATTATGTTGGGGGTTTTTTTTTTTTTCTTGATTTCTACTTTCTACTGGTTAAGGTTTGATTTAGATCATTGCAGAGAGTTTACTAATTCAAGATTGTATTACCCAAAGTTCAAAAATTAAATTTTACCATTTTCAAGGTTGATTTGCACACAAACGTTTGACCAATAGATTTGTTGTGATTCTTCTTAAATACACATGAGAAAAACCAGAATCAACTCATCAAAAAAATCAGAAAAGTCGATCATAATATTATCGTAGAACATGTCTTTACACAACGTTATATAAGAAATCAAATACATTAGAGCAATATGATAATGGAAACAATAGCATACACTACCATTCAATACACCATTAACAACAAAATTAAAAGTCTAATTTTCACCATTTACCAACCATATCACAAAATAACTTTCACTATTTAAATGAGTGTTTGGATTTGAAGAGAAATAACGGTTGTTCTACGTGTACCTAACATTTTACATAATTTTTTACCGAATTGATAAGTTGCGGTCCTAATAGAGAACTATCACTTGCTCCATGGGTGCCGGGTTGAACGAATTTTATTGTCATCCTTACTTACAAGCTTCTTGTCCCCTTACTTTTTTGCTTTTCATTTTTCTCTCACTTCTTTTTGGTTGTAAAAATGTAAAATAAAGTTAACGATCTCGCTACGTGTACATAATCATTTACCAAGATTTTTACCGAATTGACAAGTGGCGGCCCCCTATTGGGGGGGGGGCGCCCGGGGTGGAAATAAATGTGATCAAACAAAGGCTAATTATTTATTCCATTTGTCAAACGGCAAACATGGATTAAGATACTGTTTGGTCCATGTGGTCTCGTGGGATGACTTTATTTTACACAAAAATAAAAGTTATTTATGTAGCCATAGCAGTCCATGCCAAGCTAGGCTAGCAACAAGGAGAACATAATTATAATTTATAGAGAACCAAGCATGGTTCCATTATAAAACATAAATTTAAAAAGTTATGCGTTCGTCTGGAGGAAAGCAGCAATTTTCTTCATCATCTCAATAGCCTTGGGGTTTTCGGGTTGATTCAAATTGAAAACATGGTCTTCCCCCTCAAACTCCTCAATCTCTGCATCGCCATTCCAACCACTCTTTAACAATGATTCCAGATAATAAACTCCTCTGTCTTTCAAAAAATCTTCACCAGCAACAAAAATCAACATTCTTCTGCAACCCAGGCTTGAAAGTCTTGGATCCATAGCCGGGTTCAGCATCGGGTCATCCAATCCTTCACTGTTCGGATACATTTCAAGCCAAAGTTTTTGATATAAAGTTCTCTTGATGTCGTCTTCAGCTTCATTCCCAATTGGAATCTTCCCCAAGAAATATGGACAGTTTAGGAAAACCCCACTAAGTTTTACGGGGAATTTATCATTTTCCAACCCGACCCGCATAGCCATGTTGTGTACAATGTTGGCACCAGCACTATCTCCACCAAAATACACTTTTTCAAAATTAACATTCTCGTTAAGCCAAATCTCATCCCCGTTACCTTTATAGTGAGAAGCAACCCAATTGAGTGCAAACCATGAATCTTCATAAGCAATTGGGAGTAGGTTTTCGGGAGCCAATCTGTACTCAATTGACACTGCAATTACACTAGATTTGGCTACAAGTTCGTTCAAAAACCTATGGTATGTTGGCGAGAAGGCAGATTCTGTGACAAACCCACCACCATGGATGTAGATCAAAAGAGGAAGTCTGCGATCCAATCTATTCGGCGCGAAAATCCGAACGAATACATTGAGTTCGGGCGAAATCTTAATATCTTTCGATTCGACACCGGTGATTGGATCGAGGGATGCTGGAACTCTTTCAGTTCCAAAAAATCTCTCAATCCTACGATATACACGTACGAAGGGAGAAATGTCTGTGGAATTTAAGGCAGTGAGTATTAGAGGATAATTTCAAAAATAAAAATAAAATAATGCAATTCATCGCTATTTGCAGGGATCACTCATCAGTACAACTAGCACCAGCCAAAAAGAATAAAGGGAAATTTGCATAATAGTCCTCGACCTTACACGAGTTACATTTTAGTCCCTACCTATGAGCCAGAGCTTTTCTCAAACAATCCAGCTGCAAGGTTGGGCATAAAAATGTGCCTTTCAATAGGTCTGAGATCAAAATGGAACTCGCGTGAAAAGTTAGGTGACCTCCACTACTTATTTTAATTTTAGTTAGCTTTAAAATGTAATTCTAGTATGGTTCTAAAAGTACCTGTATCGTCAACTTCAATAGAGCTGTTAGAGGAGCCACTGAAATAAGGATATGAAGGTTTTTTCAACTTGAACGAACGATCTGAAGAAGCGGAGGAGGCAAGCACGGGTGTCTCCATTGTTTGTTGAAGAGAACAAAATTTGATTTTAGTGATCTCACTTTGAGATGGGACAACGAGAAAGATGGATATATATAACTTGGTGGGCTTGGGGATTATGATGCATTTGATTTGGGTTGGGGTGGAGAAATCTCATTAAAATGTGAATTTAATGAGAACCATAATTTCCACGGGAAAATGGGGACCAAAAATAATTTCAATATCCATGTTTCACATGTAATTTGTTAGCATCTAAAGTACAATGTCAATTCTAGTATTAGCTCCCAACTTATTGCTCAAGTAAAAACTACTCCAAGACCTTTTAAAATAATTATTTGATTCCAAATATTTAAATTTAAACATTTGACAATTAGTCTACATAAAGAAAATCGAGCAAATCTTGATTGGTTTAACTAAAAATTAGTCTCCCATATTTAAACATTTGACAATTAGTCCCTATTTGGTTTAACTAAAAATTAAGTTTTTAGTAAATTTTGATAAAATACGTGGTTAAAAAATTGAAAAAAATTATAAGTTCAATGAAACATGTGATTGAAAATAAGTTTTAAAAAAATGAGTTCTATAAAACGATTACGAAATAATGACCAAGTCAGTCTGACCATCATTTCCCCGTCTTTGAGACTGTTCAATCATCGTTATTCTTTTTCAAATGGTTCTTCTACCGTTGTAAAATGTGAATTTAATGAGAACCATAATTTCCACGGGAAAATGGGGACCAAAAATAATTTCAATATCCATGTTTCACATGTAATTTGTTAGCATCTAAAGTACAATGTCAATTCTAGTATTAGCTCCCAACTTATTGCTCAAGTAAAAACTACTCCAAGACCTTTTAAAATAATTATTTGATTCCAAATATTTAAATTTAAACATTTGACAATTAGTCTACATAAAGAAAATCGAGCAAATCTTGATTGGTTTAACTAAAAATTAGTCTCCCATATTTAAACATTTGACAATTAGTCCCTATTTGGTTTAACTAAAAATTAAGTTTTTAGTAAATTTTGATAAAATACGTGGTTAAAAAATTGAAAAAAATTATAAGTTCAATGAAACATGTGATTGAAAATAAGTTTTAAAAAAATGAGTTCTATAAAACGATTACGAAATAATGACCAAGTCAGTCTGACCATCATTTCCCCGTCTTTGAGACTGTTCAATCATCGTTATTCTTTTTCAAATGGTTCTTCTACCGTTGTAAAATGTGAATTTAATGAGAACCATAATTTCCACGGGAAAATGGGGACCACAAATAATTTCAATATCCATGTTTCACATGTAATTTGTTAGCATCTAAAGTACAATGTCAATTCTAGTATTAGCTCCCAACTTATTTCTATGTCGAGTATACATATAAGTAGAAAAATAAAAACACAAACTAAATAATATCTATGTAAGAAACTTCAAATTGATAGTCAAAAGCACTTTACTTAGCTCCTAAATCCCTTACCCCAAAGATCCATATTTGGAATGAGAAGAAATGATAAATTTGGGGTGAGGGATTTTGGAAGAGATTAAAATAAAATAATAAAGTTTTGAGAAAGAAAATGAAGTAGTGGAAAATAAAGTTTTAATGGTTTGGGATTGTGAATGGAACCTAAAAAAAATTGGTGTAATTTGCAAAAGAATAAAAAATCTGAATACTAAAATTGCAATTATTAATTTTTAATTTTGACATTTTTACTATTTTTAATGAAAAATTTGACAGTAGGGAAGTTCTTCACACAAAATGTTTCAAATAGTGGATTTTCTGTGGTAGGGGGTATATTACAAATGGAAATGTTTGTAGGGGTTTTCTACTATTAATCCTAATTTATAATTAAATATGAATTTTGAACTTAACCCCCTTTATTTATGAAAACTAATCTTTAATAGTAGGATTTTGGGTAATTTTTCTTTCTTTCTTTTTTTTTTTTTTGGAAAAAAAAAAAGAGGCCCAAACGAAAAGGCCTAAAATTAAAAAAATGGCCCAATCCACTTCTTGTCATCTTCCACACATGAATCCCTATTCTGTAAATTCTGACAATGACTGTTAATTGCTCCTTGGCACCCGGTGGTGACTGTAAATTTCGACAGAGCTAGCACGGACAACCACGTCTCTTGTCGGGTGCTGTCTTCGCCACTGATATCAAGTCATGTGATTATATTGCCATCACGATTTTTATACACAACATTTTAATTGCAATTAATCCCATTAATCTTTGCTCATTGTAATAATTATTTTCTTAACTTCTTTATTCAAATTTTTATCTTCAACCTTTCATTAAGAAGTACGTTTCACCATTGATAATGATTTACATCAAAATATTTTTTTTTGTACTTTGATAGGAGGAAAAAAAGTACTTTTTCTTACCTTTTTTTTTATAAAAAAAAATACAATGAAAAAATAAGTTGTTTTATGTAATTTTGACGAATTTTTGAATGTAAAACTATTATCAAATACAACACGTGTTAATTAATGAAAAGTTCGATGATAAGAATTACATGAAAAATTGTTAGGGACATAAGTGTAATAACGAGAAAAGATTAAGAACATTAACTGCAATTAAAATGTGGTGTAAGAAATAAAAATTGTTGTGCGAATATAATTACCCTATCAAGTCATGCTCTACATACTACACATTGGAGGTCCATCCAATAAAAAAAGGAAAAAAGGACCCCAATACCTAGGGCCGGACAAAACTCCAGAACTGAACCGAACCCGAACCCGAATCGAATTAAGTGATTCTTTATAAGTTAAATACCCGAAAGGGTATCTAAATCGAGAACCGATGAATTTGGATCGGTTCTCGGTTCTAGATCAAAAGTCGAAGAATCGAATCTAAATAATTTTTTAGTTTTTTATATTGAATTAATTAAATTATTTTAATTTTTTCTAAACAAATTAGCAAATTAATTAAACAAATCAACCTAGTCCAGCAACTTAATTTTTTGTTAGCCTAATATTTGGGCCTTATCATTCCCCTTTACATTCTAATTTCATTTGGTAAATAACGCTCATTCCCGTATAAATCCAAATCATTTGATAATTTTAAAACTTACATCCTCATTCTCAAATCGATTTTGAAGCTCCTTCATTTCACCGACGGTAGTAGCTACTAATTAAATCAAATAGTTGATAAGTATTACCAATACTTAAAAATATTTTATTTTTATAACTTTTAATTTATATTTCATTTTTTTATACAGACTGCTTGAAGTAAATGAATTATTGATATGAATCACCGATATTTTAATATTAGTATCTATTTTTTGGTATTTGTATACATTGAATTAATTTTATTGGACAATTTGTTATTTATGTTTTTAAATTGGGTTACGTTAATTTGTAAAAGTTACGAATGA
Organism: Fraxinus excelsior; assembly: GCA_019097785.1. Taxonomy (NCBI): domain Eukaryota; kingdom Viridiplantae; phylum Streptophyta; class Magnoliopsida; order Lamiales; family Oleaceae; genus Fraxinus; species Fraxinus excelsior. The sequence goes on from JAGHKM010000034.1 coordinate 67,754, forward strand.
ACATGTCATTAGTTGTATTTATGTAGTGTTGTTGTAAATATTAAAAAATTTAATTATGGTACGGAACCGAACCTGGATGGTTCCATAATTATATTTGGACCCGACAGTTTCATTTATTAAATACTCGAAAATTTTAGATCGGTTTGATTTTGAAGAGAACCGAATTGACTCATGTCCAGCCCTACCAATACCCAATAAAAGTTGGTAAATTAAATAAATTTATTCGGAAAGGTTTGTTATATTAGTGTTTGTAATAAAAAAATCGAAATAAAAATATAAGTTGACAATCGTTCTCTTTAAATTTTTTAAATTAAAATGCTTGTTTTCGATAAATTGAGAGTCGTGTGATCACTTCCAAAAATATTTCTATTGCATTCAAGTCAACCTACCGTTTCACACTTTAATGAGCCGCTTAATATTTTTGTGATCGTCTTCTCTCGTATTTTTTAATGACTTTGTTTTGTTAACTGTTTGTCATTAGGAATGACAATGGGTGAGATTGTAATTATCATACCCATTCATCGAGAATTTTGGGGACATGGATTGATAATTTTTCAATTACTATCATGTTTAATTATTTTTAATCTTGTAAATATAATTTTGAAAAACATAAGAACGAAATAAAAAGACTCGGGTGGATTCGGAGAATTCGAGAAGGATCGGGACGAAAATTTTTGCAATCCCTATCGAGCGGATGAATATATTATTTTCAAGTTCCTTATCATTTGCACCTAAGTGAAACTATGTTTTGGGGAACATATCTTTCACGTGCTTTATCGAGTCTTTTAATCTTTGCATGATTTCGTCTTTTTCACTAATATTGTTTCCCTTTGCCTTTGGCCAACGTTTATGAATCATGAATATCGATGAAAAATTTAAATATTATTTAATCAATGGATCAATGTGGAACCAGCTAGTTAATGTTTGTCGATTGTTGTGACTTAAAACTAATTAATTGTTGACTTTGGTAAGTGTAATGGCAGGTACTAATTTTCAATTTTTCAATTTGTCCTTCCATTAAATGTAGTGCCATCTACCAATTGGGATGGTCATTTTTATAAATTAAATTTGAAGAATCGGGATATTTCGGAACTTCAAACTTTCGACGCCTTCTTTGAATTGTAAATGCTCTGACAATTTACCGGTACAATGTCATTTTTTTAAACAATTGTGCTATATAAATAGACTCGAAGACAAGTTCAAAAACGGGAGAACATGTTTCTTCTACGGTTGTAAAATGAGAAATCTCATTAAAATGTGAATTTAATGAGAACCATAGTTTCCACAGGAAAATGGGGACCAAAAATAATTTAAATCCATGTTTCACGTGTAATTTGGTAGCATCTAAAGTACAATTTCAAATACATTTGAGCAATATGATAATGGAAACAATAGCATCCACTAACATTCAATACACCATCAACAACAAAATTAAAAGTCTAATTTCCACCATTTACCAACCATATCACAAAATATCTTTCACCATTTAAATGAGTGTTTGGATTTGAAGAAAAATAACGGTTATGCTACGTGTACCTAACCTTTTACATAATCTTTTACCGAATTGACAAGTTGCGGTCCTAATAGAGGACCACCACTTGCCCCACGGGTACCGAGTTGAACGAGTTTTATTGTCATCCCTACTTTACTTACAAGCTTCTTGTCCCCTTACTTTTTACTCTTCACTTTTCTCTCACTTCTGTTTGGTTGTAAAAATGTAAAATAAAGTTACATTGTTTTTGAAATTATAAATTAATCAAACTTTATTTTTAAGAATAATGCTATCTTACAACAATAGTGCTAGATGATTGACATTGTGTGTTAAGTTCAATTAAAAGTGAAATCATGTGATTAATTTAATTGTACATTTAATTTAATGATATATATTGACATTTAAACTGGTATTGTAATATCAGTAGTTTTAAATAACATTACCCTATTTTTAAACACACATTTTATTGAACCTATAGTTTATATTCACTTTTTAACTTCACAATTCACGTGATTCAGTCCCTGTTTGGTACACATTAAGGGTGTGTTTAAATCACATTATTTTGGAAAAATGTTTTCTGAAATAGTAGATTGATAGAGATTGTGTAGTTGAAAAAGAAGGAAAAGTTATTGATGTGATGAAAAATATTATTTTATTGGAGAATGTATGGTTGAAAATGAAATAAAAATAAAAATTTTAATGTGTACCAAATATGAGCTAAAATTATCATTCTCATTCTTCTATCCATTTTTAACCACATATTCTTCAATAAAATAATATTTTTCATCACATCAATAAATTTTCCTTCTTTTTCAACCATACATTCTCCATCAATCTACTATTCCATAATACATTCTTCCAAAATAATGTGGCTCAAACACACACTCAATAACTTATAATCTCAAAAGTCTTTCACAAACATGGACTTAATACAAATTATTACGATGCTATTTATTAAGGGCCTGTTTTAGTCCCATTTTTGCAAAAAATGTATTTTGAATAATAGATTAATGGAGAATGTGTGATTAAAAAATAAGAAAAATCTTCGATTTGCATGTAATATTATTTTATTGAAAATGTGTAACTAAAAAGAAGAGAAAGAAAAAGTAATTAAAAAGACGAGAGAAAAAAATGTATTTTAGAAATAATTGTGATCAAATGAAGGTTAATTATTTATTCCATTTGTCAAACGGCAAACATGGATTAAGATACCGTTTGGTCCATGTGGTCTCATGGAATGACATTATTTTACACAAAAATAAAAAAATATTTATGTAGCCATAGCAATCTAGGCTAGGCTAGGCTAGGCTAGGCTAGGCTGGCAGCAAAGAAAACATAATTTGCCCCCGTTTGGCATCCATTCTAATTTCATTCTCATTTTTTTCTTTTTCTTCATTTCAACCACACATTCTTCCTATAAAATAATATTACACACAAATCTAAAACTTTTCATAACTTTTCCACTACACATTCTCTCATCAATCACTATTCCAAAAATTCTATTCTCCAAAAAATGAGTGTCAAATGATTGGGAGGTTTTATCCATTAGATCATCTCCAACATAACTCTCTCCAACTTAAGGCCATCTCCAGCTGCACCAAAATTTTTACCAAACTAAATTCTTCTCCAATCATTACACTAAAACTTACACCAAATGAACAGTGTTTAATCATTCTCCTTTTTTATTCTTAGCAATTTACTTATTCAAAATATTATTTATTGACATGATTCAATATTTTCTTATTCTTGATGTTTCTATTAATTTTTTTTTATTTTTTTTTAGCCTCCATTTGTTTCTCATTTTTCATCCATAAAAATTGCATTTACAATGATAGGAATAAGCAACACGTGTATTTTTTTTTTTCCCCCTCCTTTATATTATAGTGACTAGTCGTTGCTCGTGCAATGCACGGATTGAGTTATTTTGAAGGTAATGTTAGCATGTTTAAAGTTAAATATTAATGAGAGTTGATGGGTAGATGTACATGTTGTAGTTTAAACAATAAAAGGAAATGAGTACACATCATCAAAATGGAATGAATTGTGCCGATTTTGTAATAGAGGCCAGATCTATGACGTGGGGATATTTTTCTACATTTTTCACATTGTTTCGACCTCTGCAAAGTGATATCATACGGTTTCTTATGAAGTGGAGTAATATGGTTCCCAGGAATCCAAGTTGTAGAACTATGCTTGCATCTTCCCAATGGCAGGAGGAGATTAATTCTGGCCATGCAATTCAAAATTGTAGGAACCTCAAATCTGTCAAAGATTATGAAACAAAATGAGATCAACAAATAAAATGATCCTATTTCATGTCCTCCCTTTAAAAAAGTAATCGTATATACATAATTATAGGAGAATAAAGTTAACAGAAAAACTGAAAAATAAACATTTGTAATGGAACTTTTGGCACAGTGAGACAATATTTTATCATAACCAACAACATTAACACAATCTTCCTCGTTCACGACAGGCATTTCAACAGTATGCCATAGCTGGGCAACCTTTTCATTGACCATTTTTACAACTTTTAAGCTGCCTAATGTAAGCTAAAGTGTTCTGACAAATATGTTTATTTATATTATAACTCAATCCTGAGATCTAATCGATAACACCTAACGATTATTGGAGGGAAGAAAACATTGAAAGCTTAATGTAACAGTCCTATGACCTAATAGGTAACATTTCAACAAACATTGGAGAAAAAGGAACATGAATGAGATCGATACACTCCAGTGACTCCACCAATTATCTGACATTGACAACTGGCCAAATATTTCAGGGACAGAAGAATAAAAGTTACATTCAGCAAGAATCGGTAAAGATGAAATGTAATGGTTCATCATAACACAAAGAAGATTGAGCAGCAACATGCCAAAATCCACCAAACCAAAAGACAAATAATAATGACAACAAAAGAACAGAACAGTTTCCTTTGGTGATGTTACTCAGTGAAAACTTATAATGCAATCTGAATATTCTATCTTGACGTTGCCTCACCAGAACTGCACGATAGAAAACCTTTTGTGCCAAAGAAGTATTGTAATAAGCATGAGCAAATAAAACTTATTAGGTACGTATAGATGTAGATATATCTTTCATTTGTGAAGTTGAATGATTTTGATGCCTCCAATCATTCTCAGAGCTGTTTGAAGAGAGGCTAGAAAGAATGGCTTATAGGACAAACAAGAAAAGTATTACTTTCAAAACATGATTGTTTTTTGGATAAAAACTTCAAATTGAAACTCTAATGTCCATTGGTATATATTTAGTCACTTATAGTTGCAGTTAGTTAAATAAACCTAAAGTGAGGAATGCTCGCATTATTACCGTCTTCTCAACCAGAAATTAAAGAACTATCTAGTGTACATGTTCGATTATTTTAGGCATGTAAGAAAGGCTGAATCTATTATTAACATCATTATGGATTAACTATTCGAGTAGTTTGAAATTCTTAAGATATTGACAAAAAAACTACCTCATTGCAAGACATAGCAATGGTGAATCAATGACAAACAAACAAAATGAAGAATTGGAGTTAAAATCAACATCATATGAAAGGATGAGAAAGAGTAAGAAAATTCTGACCTCTGTAAATATAAGATTCACAAAGTATGCACTTATTTTTGAGTCTTCTCTTTTTTAACAAAATAAGGAGATATAAAACGACGGGGCTAGCTTTATCATTTCCACCACTTTCAACTCATCATCGGTAGGATTTCCATCTTGCATGATTACAAATGACTTGCACTCCATCATGCATAGAAAATTAAAAATGAGGTGTCCCAAAATGCAGCATATTTACGGCAATAGTGATGATTCATTCCTTACCGGCTTTCTCCATTGCCCGTACTATCAGTTCCCCAATTTCTCGTTCACCATTTGCAGAGATAATGCCCGCCTAGAATTCAGATACACAAATTGAGGAGATACAGAAAAGAACACTGGTATCTTATCTAAGAAATTGCCTTCTAAAGTGATTAATAACCAGAAAGTAACAAGAATGGTGCACCAAATAACATCATAAACAATTTCAAGCATGTATTTCTTAGCTTAATGGAGTAAGTCTTGAAAAATGTGAATACCGGTTTTACATCTGACGAGGTTCAATGGCTGAAAGTGTAGGAACTTACACTGGCAAACACGTTCTTTTTAGTTGTACCAATATTTTTTATGTGCCAACAATAGATTAAGCACAAACCTTGTTTTCTTCAAACATAATCATAAAGCAAGGTTTCAAACAGTGGAAGAACTAAAAAATATTCTTCCTGAGCCACGTATACGAGTAATCTCTTCAGGTGTACTAATTAGAACTGCTCTGCTCTTCAGATCTGCAATAAACAGCATCAATGGGCTTGTTTATAGTTTATACCACTGCACAAGTCCGTTATATTCACACTTGCAGGCACTGATTTACAACCTTCTGTAAATATTGCCCGAGCCTGCACCATTGCATAAGTTGTACCTGTAGCAACATCACATTCTGGGTGAGTCTCTTATCATCAGACAACAGCGCAATGAATAATTAAAGAATTCTACTCTAAAGGCATGCATATTAAACAATGAAACCCCTTTATTCAAATCTTCCATAAAAACACGAATGAAGAGTACAAAAAGAGAATTGATACTATATTTGACTACTTAAGCAGACAAAAACCGTAAACACGAGCTGAGAAAGAGAGGAAATTTTGAAATCCAATTGAACACATACCTTGCCATTTGGTATAACCAGTAGCAGAAAGATACCAAGGAAACCTCCAGAGCCCAAGTTAATACAGAGTCTAAGGTAGACAATTTACCTGTGAAAACTTCAAATTAACAAAAATAGCAACTCTTATGTAAGATAATTAGGAAATGATGGTCGCGTACTGTTATGAAACAAACAAGATATATAGCAACAATCACACCGATACCACTTGTTGAGAATATGACTAAATAATTAAAGACGAGAAAATATGGACAATATGAAAATAAAGAATCACAAAGAAAACAATTTTTTTGTGAAAGAGGAGAATTTATTATATCAAAAAACTAAAATTATCTTTACAAGATTTGATTATCTCAATCTAAATCTAAACAATTCTCTCAAGTTTCTAATGTATACAACAATGATTTAATTGTTATCTTGAATCTCTAAAGAACCTACACCTTGTGGAGTATTTATAGGAGCCAAATCTTGGAGTTATGGATGAAGTAGAATCCTTTCCCAATCAAACTCTCAATTCATGATAAAATTTGATCCCTTATCAATTCGTACTTCTAAAACAAAATGATCAACAAAATCACAACAAACTCCACCTGAGCTACTAGAAGATTTCCCAATCAAACCACCACGAATAGCCTGATTACAACCAATACTACTCGAGTTATTGCTTATTGAACCATAAGCTGTAGCTGCATCCACAATGGCCGTCAAACCTTCTAACACATATAACCGGGACTTTTTTCGTCCGCCTAATACAGCTCAGACACCCTTACTAACTTTCAAAACTCCACCTCCACCAATATACATGTACCCTTTTGAATCAAGAGTACTCAAAGAGATTACATTCTTATTTATACTTGGAACATGTCGAACTTGGCCAAGTATTTTAATTGTCCCATCAAACATCTTGATTTTGACATTATCAATCCTAATTATCTTACAAGTTCATTATTTCTCATCATTAGGGAACCCCTTGTAACTGTTTCATATGAAGAAAACCAATCCTAGTTTGAACACATATGAAAAGTGCAAACGGAATAAAAAATTCAATCCTCGTTGGGTTTGGAGTTACCTTCATTAATAGCCAAAAGATCTCCATCACTACCTTCTTTTGTAAGATTGATATTACAGAAATTTTATGGTTGTTCCTTTTGACTTGTAGTAGCAAATTTGTTCGGCCCCTCATACCAATCCCTCTCATGTGACCATAGTTGTTACAATACCAACAAATTTTACCACCGTTGATATCCTTGACTCTACTTGATAAGTGTATTTTACACACTTAATCTAGGCCACAAACATGGATAATTGTTAATAAATGTGTGAAATATAGCTTAATTCGATGTAATTTGTGTTTTGCAGGACAATAATGATGAATATGGTGAAAATTAGGAGAAAAGGCGAAAAAGGGCTAAAATGAAGCAAAATCAAAGTTTGAGGACTCAAGTGCAAATACTAAAAAGTTGTGTCGATCTCACGATGAAGATTTGAGAGTGTTAGACATCAATTGGATGAGAAAAGAAGCCAAATGGATGAAATATGGTCAAAGTACTATCACATATCAACTTCTAGCTGAAAAAGTTATGCTTCGAATTTTCAGTCTTAGTTTGAGACCCATTTTGGCATAGAAGACGTTCGAATTTGAAAATATATATTATGGAAGATTTGTATCCTTTTGAGTTAGCTTTTCAAAACATTTTGAATCACCTCAATCGGATGTCAAGAGAGAAAGATATGACCAAAGTACTGAAAGTTATCCGGTGAAAAAAAATATAACTATGCGACCACATAGTTATAAATCAATGCGACCGCATAGTGCATTCCAGGGCCAAAATTGAGGGTTGGACTTCCTTCTATGCGACCGCATATAAATGTACTATGCGACCGCATAGTACAAACTTTTGGCGAGATTTTGTTTCCTTTTCCAATTGAAACTCTACTTTGGTAACAAGATTTTAGGCATCCTATATATACCAAACTCAACCAGAACACAAGATGAGACCTTCTTTTGACCTAGATAACATATTTTACAAGGGTTTGAGAAGGAAAAAGAGGCAAGAACGTGAAGAACAACTCCAAGAATATGAAGATTCAATTAAGGATTAATTGGGGTGATGTTGTTCTTCATCTATTTTTCTGATTTTCTTCTCTCCACTATGCTAAACTAGATTTATTTGTGTTAGGGAACGATAAACTATGTAATTTGATTTTTAATTCTTAGTTTTACATTCTTGACATCAAAAACATGTTTTGGGATATTTGAATGGTTTATATGATTTTATTTTCTCCATGATTATTGTGCACGTAATTAGACTTATTTCATGCATTCGAGAGAAGTGGAACATGTTCTACATATATAAATCATCATAAGGTCCGATATGGGATAGAAATATACCGCTATGCTTTATGTGAATCTTTAAGTGTTCATAAAAACTCATGTATTCTTGTATATTTGCATCCATCATAGAAATATAGTTGGGTCATATATGAGAATATGTTTAACTTTACTCGAGAGAGATTGTTAAATAATTTAGGAGTATTGATTCTTCAATAATTCCAATCGTGTGTCAAAGTGTAAAACTAGGTTTAAAAAGAATATTACATAGGGATTCGTGATCCTAGTACATTCATCACATATTAGAAAACACTTCAATTTACATTCATCGTCAATTTGCATTTAGTTAGTTAATTCATTCATACTTGCATACTTATCATTAATTTAGTTATAATTTCATCAAAACAAACATTCTCAGTTTTTATTGTTTCGGTTAAGGTCACGGTAATTAGAATTAGAACTAATAAATCCTTGTGGGAACGATACTTGGACTCAAAATCCATTTTACTACTTGTTAACGAACCGTACACTTGCGATGGTTTTAAAACGAACAAATATTTTTTGTGAACAAGTTTTTGGCGCCGCTGCCGGGGATTGCATTTTAGTTTGATTTTAATTACCTTGGCACTAATTCGAACTTCTACTTGTATTCTTGTATTTTTATTTATCTTTTTTTTCTATTTTAGTTTTTTCTTTTTCAGTATATAAAAAAGGATTTAAAAAAACAGCAGAATAAAAGATGATCGTGGTTGATTTCAACAAAATGCTCGTATGTGACTTCATCACAAGGCAACAACAATTGGTAATTCAAGAAATTGATGAGGGAGATATGCTTGTGGGAGATTTCATTATAGGACAGCGGTTACGAGATATAAAAGCGGAATATGAACTTGATGAAACTGTCTTGGGTGACTTGCCTATTGCATTATTTCTCTCACCAAAATTTGAAGTGGATGATTTGCCTATGAAATTATTTCTTCCACCGATTATTAATGACCATCAATTAAGGGAATTATGTCAACTGGACTTCTTACAAATACAACAAGAGGAGAAAACTCTCCATGAAGATGTCATTATTTCTTTGCCAAAAGTTTTGAACACGAACGTTGAACTCGAAAAAACTTCAATTGAAGAAGATGAGCATGAAAATATCGAGAAATTAATCATAACGAACGAAAAAGAACTTGTAGCATTCAAAGAAGAGCAAATCCACGACTTTATTGTTTGCTAAAAAATGGAGTTTGTGATTAAACCTTATGAAGAGATTGAGGTGTACATTGTTGAGTTC